>JAQFZJ010000582.1:0-21933 GCA_034695645.1 Folsomia fimetaria
ACTTGTTATACGCAGTAATCTCTTAGCACGTATATCTTTATGAATATTTGTATAACAAGATAACATTTCAGATCTTTCAAAACAGCAACCTTCGATAAATAACAATAAATTGTTTAAAGTATTCAGTGCAGATCTCATGGCAAACAATTAATTCAAGAATTTAATTAAGAATGTTTTATGGCAGATTCAGAATTTGCAATTTTTGCTTAATTAATTAAAAACGCCCACTAAATAGAGAAGGCAGAAGAAGAAAAGAAGAGAGAGCAACCTCACACCACCACGACCCAAACACGTCTCCTGATTATAAATTATGTGCATTTTTATCCAGTGAAATTTGAATAGGGTTTTCGTTGACTTTCAACTTTACACGCAACACAATAGTAATATTTGCAACTTTAGGAAACCTTAACTTCTCACTTTTTTGAGGTTCTCGATACATTTGAGAGAGTTAAACTTAATCGTGAAGTAAGTTAGCTGAATACAAAATAAAGTGATTGATCTGGTTTTCACAGTGAGGCTTACGAGGGACAAGAGAAGGAGGGATCCGCACAGGATGAACAGTGTCACAAATGCCCCACTCAATCACATTTTAAAATTCTCCCTCCGTCTTACGGTGGAGGAATCTTCTCGCTTCCTCCTCCATACGCCAAATAATTCCCGATTCCGCCAGAAGCATGTAGTATTTGGGAACTTTGGATATGCCCCCTGGCTCAATCATGTACATACCTTTCTGACCTCCTATTTATAATATCGTTCCCCTTGTAAAAGCTCTTGATGGGGTAGTGCTTGGAAAGGAATTGCAATTCGGATTCAATTAAATACATCTGGTTGCGTAATGAAAACAGTTTTTCCGCATTTAACAACCTCTTTTTCCAGGCTCTTTTTGTAGCTCAAGCTGACTAGAATTAAGGGGAAAGTGATTGTGCGTTGGACTGAATAAGTTAAAATTAAGGGACTTGTACGGCAAGGATAATGGCCACGAATCTTGTAGGCATGTTCAACGAATAAATAGCTCACGAACTGGGAAAACTCTTCAACCGGAGAAAGCAACTGGAACGAGTGTTGCGAACTATAAGGATCCTGCAACCAGAACTGACTGAGAGGTGACACATACGTTTCCTCCATTATTGTTCGAACATACCAATCTTGCTTCGTTGCAACAGGTTTGTTGAGTCTTTTATAGGAATTGAAATATTCCTTCCATGTGTTACCGACCCCAACGCGAAGAAGATCCTCAAATTTCTCCGGCATAGTACTTTTAAGGGGGTATTTAATTCGGTAATCATAATTCCATTGTAAGCGTTGGTCACAACAACACGCAAGTACACACCAAGCACCAATTATAAGACGATTAAAGTGCTGCCTCTCTACTCGCTTAGGCAGGTAGCCTCCTTGCTCGAAAATTGTGGCGAGTAAAAACATCCAAAGTGAAAATGGGATATTTTTGAAACCACCCCAGTATTTACACATGGACACCGCTGCTATGACGGATGTTAAGGTAACGAGCAACCCAACCACAATCGGGCTGGAATGGGGGAATGTAGAAGGATAGAGTAATGTATGGTTCGCGGTAACATGATAAAAATTGAAAACTGATTGATAATTAATAAGTTTGGAGCTACTATACGGAATTTTACGGTATATATTTGTTGCATCACCATAATTTATTCCCATACAGATAAGATAAACCAATACCAACCATGTCAGATAAGATTTCACACCGACACGTAGCAGACAATCCACTCCACGAATTGTATTCCGTGTATATCACCATATGCATATTTCGGCCTGGCTATAAATTCGATTTCAAACCAACCGACAGCTCCATCGTAATTATTATCCCTTCGTAATGGCGGACCTGGTCGAAATTATTGAAACAAAAATGAAAGACGTTGCCTGGGACTGGAAACAGAGTAGGACAGATAGATTCAAAAACCTTTTCTCGAGCGGATTTCGGTCTGACATAACTTTAATTCTGGGCAGGGAGCGAACCAAAGTAAGATTATCCCACCACCAATATTTCTATGCAATACTCAACGTCAACTTGATTTTCAAGGTTCCCGTACACAAAATTCTCTTTCAAGCGAGTTCTCCCGTTTTAGATTTAAAGTTGAAGACGGAGCTGAACGAGATAATTATTGACAACGTGGACACCCGAATTTTCAGAATGATGTTGACCGTAAGTTCGAATAAAATGGAATCAATGACAATGTGGAAATTGTAAGTTAAGTGTTTGACATGGCCAGTTTATTTACACGGGTGAAGTGTATTTCGACCCTTCAGACGCACTATATCTATTAAAGCTTGGCACAGAGTACGATATTTATGAGCTGAGAGACCTTTGCGCTGACAATATGAAGATCCAGCTGACAGTTGAAAATGCAATAACTACTTTTGAAGCAGCAATGAAATACTCTCACGAGGGGCTTATCCAGGCAAGCTTTGATTGGATTTGTCGGTGAGTATGTACTTGTTGAGTATTCGTAGTTCATAAGAAGTATAATAATCATAAAATGTAGATTTGCCAGGATAATTTTCAACAGTCCCGATTTCACTAATCTTCCATTGGACTGTTTAGTTGAAATAATTCAGAAGGACGAACTCCGCGTTTGTAAAGAATTGGATGTGTTTGACGCCGTTCATAGGTTCGTAATAGTTCCACATACTCCCGTCTTTAGCAACTTAACGATGCCAACCATGTGACAGATGGGGTTTGCCAGACTGCAAGCGAAGGAATCTCGACCCAACAGCGAGCAACGTATTGCGGGAAATATTGCAGAAGCCATTGGAACATGTCCGATTTCCTCTGATGGATCCTGAAGATTTTGCTATGAATGTGACATCGAGAAAGCTTTTAGACTTAACAGAGTCTATGGAACTTTTGTCATTCTTTGTAATATCGCCGAAAAAGCGGTAAGTATTTGATTTGTTTTATTCTTATCATATGACTGCACAAATTAACATTGTGAAATAGAAACATGTTGCTTCCCGGGCGTTTTGTATACCGGAAACGGACATACTTCAAGGCAGTAATTGTCTTCAAGCGACAGTTCTATGGTAATCGAAGTTATACCTTTTAGAACCCATTCCAATTAATATTGGCGCGTTTATACTTTTAGCAGAAGGTGGCTTTAAAGACACTTCGGTTTGGTGGGAAGCACCTAACGTGACAAATAAGGCCGGCGTCGGCGGCAAACACTTGGCGGCGTGGAATACGTTCGACACTTCAATCTTCGGTACATATATGTATACCGGCCATGCCATTTCCGGGATGTCCAGTCAATTTTGAACTAATACTTCTTTACCGATTAATTTAAAAAGTGGACCCGGAATTTTTTGCAATAAACCACCGTGCGCGTCCTTGGATAATGCAACGATGGATAAGGAAAGCAAGCTTACTTTAAAATCTACCGCGGTGAACATAACAGCTTTTCAATTCGGAGCTCAGAACTCATCAAGAGCAATTAACTCAAGTCCTTTGACTGAAGGACGATTTAGGTTTGGTGTTCCACAAAGCAGGGGACAATTTAATGCCGGGCCCAATATACCCCAACCTCCAACATTGAAGATTCCTGCATCAACATCCACGGAAGCGTTAATGTGAGACATTACAAAATAGTAGTGCAAAATTGTATAATGTAGATTTGTGTTATAGGATTTGCGTTGCCGAAAATTTCTACCTAAAATCAATTTCAATTCGGAAGAAGGTATTTGAAGTTCAAGGGCTTGGATGCGAATATTTCTACGATCTTTTGGACACGACTGTTTAAATAACGCGACCCGCACAAGCAAAGCGAACAATCCAGCATAAAAAAGTTCATTGCGGAAATGGCCTTTTGCAACTTGAATTTCCTCCTTTGGATGATACAATGTTCGAAACAGGATGGACGACTGTAACCATTTTGTTAACCGGGCAGCTTGGCTATGTCAATGTAAACGCTGCCAGAGTAAACATGGACGTTAGGTCAATTTTAAAACATAAAGTTGAGAGTTTTTCTCCCTACTTTCTCCCTACTATTGAAGAAAATGTTGGGAATATGGTTGGGGGAGTCCTTTTTAAGCGGAAAGAGGGAGACACAATGCCCATGAGTTCTGGTTTCATTAAGCTCTTCATTCGTCTAATACAAGATGGGACGGATTACAAATGTATTTGTGTCATTTAGGATTAAATAAATGAATCATTGCTTGTTTCAAGCTGTACTGATCGGCAGTTCTTCTTTTCACAATTCACATTCACGTTGGAATAAATTAAATGTGTTTTTGGAGAAATAACAATTTGAAAACGAGTGGCAGTTGTAGGAATCAAAAATGCTTCGCGCCACTATTCAATTAATAAGAGTACAGGATTATTACTAAGGTATACCGGTAAATACCAGTATTTACCACTTTACGCTCCCACTGCTGGTTTGCTATAAACTGGGTGTACATGTTTCTGCGGGACAATTTGAAGCCACTTTTGAGTGGGAATAAAGAATTACACAACAGCAGCGAATCACAAACTTGTAAGCTACATGCGGATGTATTTATAGGTTGATGGGAAACATAGTCTAAGGACTTTGGAATTAAATAACCTTGCGAGAAACATCTATTTGGAAGGATAATTGCTACAGTTAGTTCTGCAATTTTTTATTTAGTTTGTGATTGTTGGTTATGTCTTCAATGACCAAGATTGTGCGCCCTCGCTTTCTTCCAAGCTGACAAGGGCCTTCATGGATGAAATTATGCATATCGAACATAACAGAACATATCGCTTCAATAGTTGGCACCAATGAACATTTATTGTGGATGAAATCCAAAATAAAAATAACAAACCAACAAATTTTGACGGTCTCAATGTCGGGATCTTAAATTATCCTAACCTAACTTTTAACCCCACGGCATTAGGACGATATTTGTCCTCCACCCGTGTCCGCAATGCACATGATCGATGACATCGACTACCGCCGCGAATTCGAATTTAGTCCATGCTGACCTTAAAGAATAAACTGATACACGGCTGACTGATTCGAATTCTGTAGGGATGGGGATAACCATTTCTTGGCATTATGCACAGATAAAGTACGAGGAGGTTTTTAGAGTGAATCGGAGAATGTTTGTTTCTTCCGGGGAAACCATGACGAAATATGATCTGATTGCACGGCGAGTATCAATTAGGCCGAACCGCATAAAGCCAGCTAAATGTGGTATGACCAAGATTGTTGCAAACTTGAGGTCTACGCGTTGCATGTCTCTCAAATTGGTGAGAAACTCCAACCTTCAGTTTCAGAATTATGTTTAGGGAACACGCCTGAAAAAAGTCAAAGTCATTTTCACCCGTTTTCACAAAGGAGGCCGAATCATTCCTGTTATCAAAGATGGTCCAAGCGGTTAGCTCGTTTTTGTTGATGTGAATGAGATGCTGGGTTAAATCTTTGTAGATTGGATGGTCACTGAAGAGCTTAATTTTAATGGCGCATTCTCCAAAATCATTTAAGTTTAGGTGGTTCTTGTCATGGCATACAGTGGTTTGGACTACGACTAGGAGAACAAATAATAGGTTGACCATGATGATGAATTGATTCTGTACAAATGTTTGAGTATAATATTCAGGACATTGTTCAAGTCCGTGAATCCTATGAGACTTATGGGAGCTGTTTGTTCATCGGCTTGGGATGGGCGGATGTGACGTGGCGTCTTTCCTAAAAATTTCAGTCCACATCGATCCCTATATCCAATTAAGTTATACCTAAATACATTGTATTCTAGGATAATACCTAAATTGATTCGCACTACGTGAGCGTATTATTTAGTGTACTATTTATTTATGCAAAACAATTTTCTTTGTCGTACGATAAACTTGGCTTGAAAAATCCAATTAATGATAGGGCGAATTAAATATGCATAACGAAACTATTCCAATGCGCAGTACATATAAACTAGAACAACCTCGCGTCCGTCTGGGCCTGTTTAGTGTTTACACTCTATGACCTCGGACCCTCCGAGTGGGGTAAATGGAGGATGTAAGCATCATCATTCATCATGCATCACTAATTATCATCTTTTGAACGGAAGTAATGATAGTAAAGTTGGTAGTCAAAAATTGATTCTGCTTCAGCTAAAATTTTCTGCTTAAATGTAAAGGATTGTATCCCTCGAAATCTTCAAGATTCCTCATTATTTCATTATTTCAAATACGCCTATTTTTACTCCGAAGTAACGCCAAATAATCAATTCTGGTCCTCGTTCAGTCAAATCATTTCTCGTACTGTGGTTCTTCTTTCGTCTTCATCTCGACGCCCAGCCCAATCCTGTATACTTTTTCATCTTGGCTTAGCATATTGACAAAACTAATCCAAACCTCGCTGGATTAATTCTATGATAACCATCAAGATTGTTCCCAGGACCGACCTCTCAGGAAGTTACCTCTAAGCATATTTCTTGAGTGGAATGATTTCGAAACTTGCTGAAACATTGACAATCCAGAAAACACTTGACGATCTTCAGCATAAATGTTTCGATTTTCCTGTGTTACGCAATTTCCGTTGTTGCACGACCCTCTCTGCCAATAATTGATGATTATCTACTCGCATTTATTAGAGCGCTGGAACACATTCGGGAAATTTTGCTGGCAACTTTGGTCTTTTGTTGTGGGTGGATTTTTATGATTCGATTTATGACAGACAACACAAGTTATACAAGCGTAATCTCTGAGAATTAGGTGCAGGACTAACGTGTACCTAATAATTTTAAATTTCAGGCAAGACTGGACAACAAATTATAATAATTCTAGGTTCGACTGCGCGAATTGAATTATGATTGCAGTACTTTAATGAAATATTTGGAAATAAATTTCTCTAGAAACTAATATTCGGCAGCAAAGTACTAAATAATATAAGCATCGAAATACTAGCTAACTTTGTAAAATGAACCATCACTGACTCTAACTCGGGAAACTCCAGATTACTACAATTCGTCGGTCTAATTTTAAAGATTGCTAAGTACATTCGAGGCTAATTTTAAAAGTTGCTAAGTGCATTCCTCTATTAATTTTAAAATTTGTTAAGTGCATTAGGAAAACTTAAAAATTAGCTAATAATTAGTATTGATGAGTGCATTCCCATAACTAACACATGAGCGAATGAGTACTCTGCAACTATTTTCGGGCTCAACCATGGTATTTGCTCCTTGCACTTTACGTATTTTTCAGTTTGTCAAATGCACTTAGCAGCTTTTAAAATTGAGAGAGGAATGCACTTAGCAACTTTTAAAATTAGCCTCGAATGTACTTAGCAATCTTTAGAATTAGACCGACGAATTGCAAGACACAATTTTCAATCCAATTCATGACTTGACGAGATATATAGGTGGCACTGATAATTCTAAAAAAATTTGTAAAACAAATAGCTCATTTAATCTATGAATTTAACTTAATATAAACCCGAAGGCTAACTCCTTCGCCACACAAAGTTTAGTAAGCAACGACAACCGCTTGAGTTATATGGCCAATTTTTTGTCTTTCCCACGGGTATTTATTTACGAGTATGATCTCATGTGCTGAAATTCTACAGACTAATTGTATTTACTCTCCTCTATGTGTTGTAGCATGGTATCTTGTATTTTCATAACGCGATGACACTGCAAAAATCATAACTTCAAGACTTCAAGTTAATAATCAACACCATTAGTTATATCAACTCATACGTGTCTTGTTTAATGGAACTTGTAAATACATGTTTTCATGATATCATTATCAATCACGTACTTAAGTCAGGCAAGGGATGAGTGCATATAAAACACAACGACTGTCATCCATGCTACTCCATCCCAGAACTCTGATTCAAGTTGTTCCTTACTTTATATAGTATTTGTCGAACCTCTCAGTAATGATTTAAGGCTGAACACGACTAATTTGTTGTAAATTTCTACGTTGACTATTGAGTCTTAATTACTTGGTGAAATAGAATTATGATACATAAAACCATAAATTAGTCATGATTATAATTCCATGGGTCGTCATCGCTACTCTGGCAATATGGGTGAGAACTGGTAAGCAATTATTCCTTGGACTTGTTTTCCTGCATGCAATTCTTTCTTTACGAATATATAAAGTAGTTTAATTGAATATGTGTCTTAAAGCTACCGTAACTTTCCAAAATGTTTGGAATGGAAAGGTAAGTAAAAATACAATTGCTAATTAGTTGTTAGCAATTGTAACTCAAAATAACCATTAACACCTTATTAGTTCCTAGATGTAATGAACGGGTCACTTGAGGGGAAACCAGTCAGAACTTGGAAATTTATTGGAAACAATGATCAAAAGTGGGAATTGGATTCGAGTAAGTAAGCCAACGGTTTTACCAGGATGCAATTTATTGCGTCATTTTTACGTGAAGATGCATTCCGCAATGTTTCTGGCTCCACTATCTGTCCATTGAGCCAGGATGGGGGTAGGATCAAAGCGTTGGATGAAGATCAAGCTTCAAATATGGTGGCAGTTTGGGTTAGAAAAAAAGGATGGGTAAATTGAATGATTAAGAACAAATGTTTCGAATCAATGTTAGGGAAATGTTCGTGAAGCCAATCCAACTTGGCGAGGATTCAGTTACGGCGCTCCTGCTGACCCCCGATATTGTTCTCAAATTATTAATAACCGGACTAACAGATGTCTAAGTAGTCAAGGGTAAACCATCTACCAACATAAGAAAATTTTTTACGTTAACCAACTCGAATAACGATTGATGTGTCGTACAGGATAGGACAAGCAATTACGGCGCTATGCAATGCCAATGATCCCAGGCAAATGTGGTATATTCGTCGTACAGTGTATGTATTTTTTACATATTTATATTCGTTTCATAAAATTATGTCACACGTGACTCCCAATGTTTCCGGCTTATTTCGAAAGAATTGATTCCGGCAAGTACAAAAAATTGAATGCAAGTGAGCTCCCTGAGTGCGATATTATCCACACCTTAGTCGTCCCTTCAGTATTATGGTCTGGGAATTAGTGATAGCGACAAAAATTTTCAAATTGGCACTATCCGTAGCGTGTTGTCAATTAAAAAACTTCTCAGTACAGCTTTGCATAGCCCGAACCAGGATTTTTTCAGTACCCCGGTCATATATTTACCACCAAAATGTTCCCATTATTTGGTACTAAATTTTTGCATTATTCTGCATCAATTTTTCCGACTATTTACTACCAAATTTCTAAATTCAATTTTCGGTTACTATTGGTTTTGCTGGCCATGCACTAGTTAAATTTCAAATTTTACTTCATATTCTTTCATTAGAAGCCATTCGGAATATTAGTGCCAAGTTTCAGCTTATTCTAATAATTTCTCGAAATCGGTATGGGTCACCCTATAGGGTATCCTCAGATCGAAATTTTTCCAATTTCACTTCATACTAGTTCTTTATTAGCCATTTCTACCAAGAATACCAAATTTCAGCTTAATACGTTAAATTTTTAAAATCTGTGTGGGTGACCCTGTTGGGTCCCTCCGTTTCAAAATTTTGCAATTTCACTTCATATTCCTTGGTTCTACTACCATTGGAGCCATCATCCCGAATTTCAGCCTTTTACGACAATTTTGAAAATTTGGTGCATAATACCCCCACCACCTAAATGACCCCCACCGGTCAACCTATGAACCGATTCTGCTCATCTTCGAACTTAGCCTTTCTTTTCACCTTATATACGTGTGTACCAAATTTCAAGTCGATCGGATACGTTTGAAGAGAGTTATCGTGCTTACAGACAGACAGACAGACGGACAGACCGGGTACATAAGCCCTGGTTCGGGCTAAAAATTGAAAATGTACATTTGGCACATAAGTTGGAAGTTTTCAAAAAGGGTTTAATTTTTAAAGTCGCACACTAATTGCTGGAATAGCGACCATTTGAAAAATTTCCAAGTAACAAGAATTGTCCCTATTAAAAATGCCCAGACCATAGCACTGCAATTTCCCCAAGTTATGTTTTTAGTTTCGTTCCTAATTGTTTTTGCGGCTTTAAAAAAACCGCAACCGCACTTAATAATACAGAGTCATCTTTTTTCTCATTAAATGTTCTTGCAAATATAATTGTATGCCACACACGGATTTGGATAATCGAACATTTTGTAACAAAGTAACTCGTCAACGGAATCATCCGTGAAAGACATTCCTGCGGATTGGCCCAGGAACGTTTCGCTGCGGGTCTCCAAAGAGTATAATGGCGAAGGTAATTTACTAAAGTAGAATGGAAGCCATTGGGACCTTCGTAATATTAACTGTTCGTAGGTGCCAACCATTTCGTTAACGCCACTCTAGAAAATTGTACAACCGTCGCTGAACTTTTTCCGGAAGCATTCCATACATTCAACTATATAGAAGTATTCCAAGGAAGTTGTGTGCTAATCTATCCCACACTGGATTGCACGGAACCACAAAATAACCAGACATTGAAGAAAATACGAATAACAGATAGAAAAAAGTTTTTCAATCTTCGTCCAGCATTCGGCCCAGCTCAATCTCTACGATATTGTGTAAAGGAATATTTTTCAAAAATAACGGAGGAGTCTCTAGCAGCCGAACACAAAAGCAGGATTTTGCTTATTGTTTACGAAAACAGATATTTTCAAGGTATGTTTTTGCGGAAATTATTGAGGGTAATATGACACATTGATTTCGATGGCACCCGAGTTTGGGTGCCAACACCAACGTTTGCAACGCCCACATTTTCAATCTATTCGTATCGTCAAAAAATTAACACTTTGCTTACAGTTTATTGCTTACCGACACGGCTTATTTTAAATTTGACGGAACCATATTAATTTGTAGGGACAGGATTATCCGTTCACGTCTCCGGATGTACCATTGTACCTGTAGCCCTTAAACGACACATTTCGTCTTTACGACTTTACGGGAATTGCGTAGTGCTGTACACCAGCCATGACTGCAACGGTGATGATGATCATCGCATGATAAATGCTTCATACCCTAATAGTGGGCATTCTTTCCTGAATTTTTGGAACATGGGGATGGAACGAAGGATTGCTACAATCAGCTCATGCTTCTATTATCGGAGTAATTCTACAATAAGGAAGTTGTTTCCTTCCGGAAAAATAGAACCAGTTGATGTTAAGGATGGTGAAATAATTGCCTATGATGAACCTCAATTTTACGGTGGCAAATTACAAATAAATTAAATTAAAGAATTTAATTAATTTAGTAATCTTTGATAACGTTTTGTTTAGGTAACGCGGAGAAATTTTTTCTTGACAAATGCTTAACCTTGCCTGCATTTAACGGCGTCGTTGGCTCCATTAGGACTGGTGGCGTCTGTCTTGTTCTTTACGAGTATGATAATTGTGTTGGAAGTAGTACAAGCCTTCGTCTAGATAATGACAATCCAGAAATCCATAAGGACTTGGGATCTGCAAGATTTTATAAGATTCTAAGATCACTTCAACCTTGTCGAGATACAACGGTCGAAACGAAAAACATTTCTAGCTATCGGCAACAAGAAGATGGTACCAACCCAGTCGCCACTATCGTTGCTTCGATCGCGGGAGTTCTCATCACGTTGACACTGGTAGTTTCTCTAAGCGTCTACATGTACAAGAAAAGATCCCAGAAAGTAGTATACGATTGGCTTGCGTTAAAAGCTGAGGTTGAGATATTTAGGTTGGGACATGAAATTTTGGCTAATATTGAAGGAGACACGGTTCCAAATACTGCTGCAATTTGTGCTCCATACGATACAAGATTTGAAGTTGCCAGGAATAGTATACAAATTGGTATGCAAGAAGATAGAGTTCAGCGGTCTATCATTCTAATCAAATCTCACGTTTTTTTCAGATTACGGAAAAGTCTTGGGTGCTGGACAGTTTGGCGTCGTTTATAAAGGCAACTTAACAAACAATATGGGCCATTGTACGGAAATTGCGGTGAAGACGGTGAAACCTAATTGTGACATCCAGTTTCTTACGGCATTGCTGAAAGAGACAAAAGTCCTCATTTATGTTGGCAAACATCCTAATATTGCTGAATGTGTGGGGTGTTGTACAAAAAATCTTGGAAAGGGTAACAATAAATTTGACAAAGTAAACACTTGAACTACTTGAAACAAAATAAGGAGACTTTAATGACATTATTGGAAAATAATGCTGGGTAAGTGTCAAAATCGAACATAAGCAAAATTGTAACTGTATAAATTGACCTGCTAAATTAGATCTGCAACAGTGGACGAACATACTATCTCCATGTCGATCAAACCTTATAACCGCCTTATTCAGTGGTGCTTTGAAATAGCGGAAGGAATGGAATATCTACAATACAAAAAGGCATAACTAGAAATGTATGTACACCCTTAAGAATTCGCTAATTCCATTTTATTCGATAGATTCTTCACGCAGATCTTGCCATCAGAAATATACTCTTGGATACTAATCTCGTCGCGAAGATAAGTGATTTTGGTTTATCCGTACAGCTACATCAATACTATGAATATATCAAACAGAAAAATGTATGAAAAAGATATTCATTTCATAAAACAAATTTATATCAGCTAATTGTTCTTGCAGACACCTTTACCTTGGCGTTGGCTGGCACTGGAATCTTTGAAATTCCTCACGTTTTCGAGTCAATCGGATATCTGGTCTTTTGGAGTTACAATATGGGAGATATTTAGTTTAGGGAAAACTCCATACGATTTGTTCCAATATGGATCCGAGTTCGTGAGACTTTTGGAGCAAGGGATGCGGTTGCCGAAACCAAATTATGCGACTGATTCTTGGTTTGTTTGTTAATTAATGATTTAAATTTTAAACTTTGTTATATAACGGAAACGTTCAACTTTTAGCTTCGAAATAATGAATGATTGTTGGAGCGCAGACCCAAAACAACGGACATCTTTCTTGTTGCTGAAGGAACGGTTGAGGAGAACTGTAAATCGAACTGTAGAAGTTTGTTCTTATGTAAATGCTGAGAATTTTAGTTAATTAAAATGTGCAATTATATTTCATTGTTGTTTACAAAAGCTGAAACATTTCTGTATATGACTGAACGTAGAGTTAATTATAGGTTATTTGATGAACAAATTATTGATGCAAGACGTTATTGTTACGCTCCCTTACCACCAACACAAATTGAAGGAGTGTCCGTGAAGGAGTAAGGGCTGTGCACTACACATGTGATCAGTTTTTTTTAACTTCACCCTCTTGTTTGCTTACAAGGGGAAGTATTGAAAGGTGGGAATAGAGTCGTATTTCAGTTGTCAAGTTTGTAATTGCCTTATGCGGCTCGTTCTTTCCATTGTGGCATCGTCATTCTAGGTTTGAGCAATCATGAAGGAAACTGCATTTATTACTGCGATTGGGAATTTGAGTTTCCTAATGGAACTGCGATAACATTTCCTGCCAATACTTCGACAGCTTTAGAAACTTGTCTTTGTTCCAAGGACAAGTGTAATTTAGGAGGAGGTGATGGACTAGCAGACTCTGGAAATAGTCATAATGATTCATGACACAAACAATGTATTAATTGCAATAACTCTACTTTTGTCAATTGTACAAATATTGCACTGATTGCACGTTTTATAGCGAAATAGTATTTTAATTGCAGTTGAAGGGTAATAAGTAAGTGAAAGATCAAAACTTTTATATTTCAAATATAATTTGCGAAGTTTAGTGATCTACTTACTACGAGTACGTGATATTTGATAGATAATGCTTTCTCCAAGAGTAGCAACTCCACGGTTTGTGGCTGTACCTGGCCTTGCCAATGTAGTGTTACTAAAGTAAATATGTAGAAAGCATTGGTATTGCCGTGTTATTGTCAGGCTGTGTTGGGTACATGTAAAGATCAATAAACAAACATTTTTGCTGAAAATGGTTATACATGCTTACATATACTTCCAATGCTTTCAATACAAATACAATTAATGTATTTATGCATTCCTCACGACTAGAGTTAATTATTTCCAATATTTATAATTATAAATTTATAGTCATTTATAGAGACGAGCATAACAAATCAGCTGTTGTACAAATTTATTCAAAATTTCACGACAGCCAAGTTTATGCATGCTAATGTATACTTACGTGCTACTTCCTCTTCTCATAAATAGAACAGAGGTCTAATTCAGGGGAGAACGGAATGAGAACGGAAAATAGAGGAGAATGGAAAGTATATACCGGCAGCAGAGATGCGTTGAATGACCGGGCCATGGCAACGGGCAGAGGTCGCGAACCATAAACCGAGAAATCCTCCGGCGAATCTCCGGAGGTCAGGGGAACGGAGGAAGTATAAAGCGGGCGTTACTCGCAACTTGTAATTCATAACGTGTAACGTAACGTGAGTAGGCGAAAGTTTTTGGATAAACTTGCTAGACCACTTGTGGAATATAAATAACCAGTTCCATCACACGACGATTGAGGGCAGTGTGTACTTGAGTTGGTGGTAAATTGTGGTAAATTTGTTACTAATCATAGCGTGTAGTTTACTTAGTGAACATTGTAGGTGGTCACACAACTCTCAGTGGAAAGCTACAAATGTGCTCAGAAACCTTAGGTGGTTGGGTGGTTTGTTAAAAATGACAAACATTACGCTGTAAGCTTACAGGCCTTCCAGGAATACCGTCAGATTCCAGCCTCATCATGCCTGCACCTTACACCGGCTATAACACCGTAGAGTGATTCTCCAAAAGTGACGCGTGCAATAGTTAGCACGCACTTTTTTCAGAAACCTCGTGATCCGAATATCATGCACATGTCGTTGCTTTAAGACCAGTTCGTTCATCAAATCCGCATCACACTCTCCAAGCTGCAACGTGTAACTTCTATCTTGTAACACGTAACGCGTAACGTGTAAATCGTAACTTGTAACTCGTAACCTACAATTCCGTAATTCTCAATTTTGTCCGACATTTCAGATTACATATATATTTTTTTTAAAAACAACAGCCACTTTTATTGCAAGATACTGTACATTGCTCTGAGCAAATTATTTGCTCAGTATAATTTTAAATTTTGTTGTGCTGTAATGAAGGTTTTTTGTAATGTGTTTGATTTAATGCAAATAAACATGTAAAAAGCTGTAGAATGATTTTAACTCTAGTACATTTGACCATACGAAGAAAAAAATAGAACCCAATTTTAATACATTAATGCAGTGATTTGACAAAAACAGTACTAGAGTTTAGTACGGGCGTGCTAGCCGTAGTAAATTCTTGATCTCAGAAATTACAGGCAAGGAGGGTATTCAGTACTTAAATCTATTGCGGAGAAAGTGCTCAAACTAACTGAACTTACGTCTCAGCTATAAGCTGGGATATCGCTAAGTACGCTGCCGTACTAAAATCAAATGGGGACCTCTCGGGGTGCCAAAATGGCTACGTACGTACATAAATTTTAGTACGGTTCCACTTATTTATCGAGGGCAGTGTTTACCGTGCATGGTGTCCGCCTCGCGCTTGCACAACTTAATCCGGAAGGCAACTCAAGAAACCCAGTTACAAATACATCGTCATCAAAATTATTACTATTTATATTAATTTAATTAATTTCTCGATTACACAGTTGAATGCAGCTGATACAGCTGAACCCATTTAAAGTGAAAATAGAAGAGTAGCATTGTGAAATTCAATATTGTTACATACATGTGGACAAATTAATTATTGTTAACGGCATTGTAGTATATGCACTCGAATCACTTCAGCTTCCTGACTGAACATAAACTTTATTTTAGAACATTCATAGTATTACATATTATGTGTGATAATTGAATTATGTAATTAATTCTGATATTTGAATATTAAACACGAGGTACTTAGATCTCGACCCCTTCAAAAGTTATTTTAACCGGAATGATAGTACCATCATCAGCAAATTGCATTTCATCAATGCAAGTTACGCGGTGATCGGGCTCAGTTTCATTAAGAGGTCGACGATGACAAACAATCAAATGTCGATCCGTGTTTCGTACCTTTATCACGGAATGATGTCCAGCACCTGTCGCAATATTGCTATCTTGTTCCAAAATCGTTGCTTTTCTTAGAAATGGCCCAAATGGTGTATCAGACATAATAATAATAAACTTTATTGCATCATAGCCAACAGCCTTTGCACATCATCATTGTTAGTGAGTAATTGAGATTACATACATGCTAAAATTAAATTATTGTTCAGAAATCAGAACAAAGGTCAATATAGTTTGCGACTTTACACCAGAATAAAAATATATCATTAATCAGTTTTTGAGAATAGTTTTGAGATAGCAATGCAATATATAAGTGTTGATTAGAAATTTCATTGGATGATTGGAAGTTTGGAACAATTACGGAAACGTGGGGAAGGATTAAGTGTTGTCTTTCAGATTTTAGAGCGAAACATTCAAACATAAAATGCTCAGCAGAGCTACTTTTACAACATAAAGAACATCTTGTGTCGAGGGCAATATATGAATTACCAATTTTTATGCTGAATTTGTTGAGTCGGAGTTGTGCCATGAGACTGCATTTTTGCATGGATTGGTTTTTGTTGAAGTACTCCTCCATGATTGCTTTGGTTTTAATCCATTGATATTGGGGGATGAAAGTTGAGTTTTGCATTCTTTGGACATCTCGATTTTTGAGCTGGAGTTCATAATCGAGGAGGAGTGTTTTTCGAGGGGCGATTGACGTGCACGTGGTGGGTACATTTTCACATTTTGCGAGTTTGAGCAGGTTTACGAGGTCTTCAGTCCAGGAATATTTTCGTTGTACTGGGGTCGAGTTTGATCTGAGCCATTTTATTTGCGTGATTAGACATTGTTTTGCAGGAGTGTCATCGGATTTTCTACACATTCGATCCCAGAAACCAAGTGTGTCTGCGAGGAGTTGGATTCTTGTGTCTCGTGCGCCTGTTTCTAATCTCGTGAAGTAGTCCGGGGTGGTGGGTGGGAGTCGGAGGATTCTTTTAAAGAAGCGAACTTGAATCTTATTCATTTCATCAACGAATTTGAGGGCCCATATTGGTGCGGCGTAGAGAAGTGTCGCTCTTGCAATGGAGTTAAAAAGCTTGCATTGTGTTGATAATGGTGGGACACCGGATCTTCTTGTGATTTCAATAACTTTCGCTGCTGCCGAGGATGCTTTCTCTTTGAATTCCTTGTGGGCCAGGTTGAATGTGCCATTTCTGTGCATCGTGACGCCAAGATAAGTGTAGGAGTCAACTATCTCCACTGTGTCTTGGTTCCATTTAAATGAGGGAGAATCTTTACCCTTTCTTTTCGCAAAGATGACAACTTTCGTTTTGGAGATGTTTACTTGGAGTCCTCGATCTTGAAAGAATTTTGCAGCCACATCAATCTTTGCTTGGAGATCCGATGCATTATTTGCAACAATGACGACGTCATCAGCGAATAGTAGGATATGGAAGTCAATTGTTCCGATTTTTACAGAAGGTATTTGGCTCTTTTGAAGTCGACGGGCGAGACCGTCGATAAAGAAATTGAAGAGACAGCTCGATTGGGGCTCGCCTTGCAAAACGCCTTTTTCAAAGTCAAATGAAGCTGTGAGACCATTAGGGGTGAGCACTTGACCTTTTGCCTTGCTGTAGAGGGAAGTTAAAATCTTGAGATATTTTGAACTGATGCCTCTTTTGGTTAGAACTTTCCACATTCTATCATGCAGGCAGGAATCGAAGGCCATTTTAGCGTCAATGAAAATAGTGAATAGTTTTCCACGGGGATTTCGAAGTTTCGATTGGATGAGGGTAAGTAAACAGAATATTTGTTCCAATGTTTCCATTCTCTTTCTAAATCCAGCTTGGAAGCAGGAAAAGTGACCATTTTTCTCTGCCCAAGATTGCAATCGGGTTGAGAGAATTGTCGTAAATATCTTTAGTATAGTGGTGGCGAGGGCTATTGGACGGTAATTGCAGGGTTGGTGTGGGTCACCTTTTTTAAATATGGGGCGCAGTAGTATTAGGGTCCAATCATCGGGGACGTGACCTGAGTCGTAAATTTGGTTAAACGTAGATGTCAAGTGGTTGACTGCTGTTGTGGTCAGGGATTTCCAAACTTCATTGGGAATGCCATCCTTTCCAGGGGCTTTTTTTGACTTCATCTTCTTTATAACCAGTGAGATCTCAAATGTAGAAATTTCTTTATCTAGTTCTTCCACTTTCTTGTCCTCTATTTTGTGGGTCTCATTTTGCGAACTAAATAGTAATGAGTAAAATGAGCTCCATTGGGGTGCTGTCACTGGGTTCATTGGGGGTGGGCGTGGTCTAATTTGTCGAACTGCACCCCAAAACGTTGTCGAGTTTTTGTGATCAAGTAGACTTTCGATCAAGTCTCGTTTGGCTTTCTGCTTCTTCTCATTCTTCAGCTTCGTATAACTTGATCTCACTTGTTGGTATAGTTGTAAATTATGTAGCGAGTTTGTTTTTCTTACTTTTCTGAGCATTGAATTTACAGCTGATTTGCTTAATTTGCACTCTTCATCGAACCATTTTGGTTTTGGTCTGTATTCAACCGGAAGTTGTACCGTTTTTCTCATTCCGACGATGTCGAGGGCAGTCTTGGTGGATGATAGGATATCCTGATTTCCACTTGATAGCTGGTTATTTAGTTCCTCCTTAAATCGAGTACTGTTAGTTGGATTCCAATTTACTTTCTGGATGGAGGATGAGACAATTCCTTGCTTATCGAAATTGGGTGTTAATTTAGAGTGGATTGATAATTTGAGTTGGATTGGTTGGTGGGTAGAGACAATAGAGTGGTGCACTTTAAATGAATTAATATAGTCTAGTATTGTGTCCGAGGAGATACAAAGATCAATGGAACTACATCCGTTTGCGTTTCGAAAAGTTATATTCCCGTCAGTGTCACCTTTCCAGAAGCCATTTAATACCACAAGATTAGTTGATCTGAGGGCCGTCATCAGTTGCTTGCCACGGTCATTTGAGGTAAAGTCTTGAGAAACTCGGGAGAAGAATTCCCCCTCTAGTAGATTGGGTTGGGCTCCAATTCGAGCATTTAGATCGCCAATAATTATTATATTTTCATGTCTGTTATTATGTATTTTTTGCAACAAGTCGCCAAATTCCTTGTCTCCATCTTCAGTCGGTGCCAAATAACTGCTTATCAGCGTGAGTGTTTCATTTTGTATAAGGTTTTGTATCAATATTTCAATCCACCCACTTTGTTTTGAAGTTATAGTGAATTGCAGTCTATGAGAAATTCCAATCAGAATCCCTCCTTTCTTACGTCCTTTTGTTTTAGATTTTTCAGCATCCTGACAAATCAAGTTGTGTGAGTGGGTGAGGTTTGAAAGCTTGGCACTTGCTTCCTGTTCGGAGCACCAAGTTTCCAGTAAAATAAATATATCGGGAGTATCCGTCGTCAAATAATCAAAAAAGTCGCTGTCCTTATTAATCAGTCCATCTACATTCCAGGAGGTTATCGTCAAGGTCGAGGTAGGGTTAGCATTAATAGTTTGATGTGCAGAAGGCCGGCTGTTTCCTCATGTAGATGGGATTCGTCGAGTGGGAGGGGGAGTAGATTTTTGTCGCTTTGTCATTATACCGGTAGACTTGTTGTAGTCAAACCAGTCACGTCCATCAACTAGCAGAGATTTGGCCATGACTTTAACAGTTGTTGCGACTCCATTTTCTAATAATTCTCTGCGGCGGCGGAGTAGGACATTCTTGGTTTCACGCTGAGAAGGCGACAGATCGTTCTCTATCCCAATACCGAGGTTGCGGAGTCGAGTTGCATTGTTGAATAGAAATTTCGTCGGCAATATCACAGAATTTGACTAGCAGCTTGTTGTTTCCAGCGCCCAAAGGTCTGATGATTGAGATACTTGGATTTTTTCCCCCCAAGTTTCTAAAGGTTTTAGCTATTACATTGTAGGCTTCGTCTGGACTGTTAGATTTGATTCCTTTGAATATGAGATTTTCTGCATTGAGTTGCGTGTACATGTCGTCAACCATTTTTTCGAGTGAGTCAATTTTCAGGTTTTGTGAGGAGACCAGTTTGGATTGGACAGAGATTTGCGAAGAATTGGTTTCGACTTCTTGTTTGAGGGTTTGAATTTGATTGTCCCATGAATTTACTTTAATTTTCATGTCGGCAACGTCGGTCTTAATCGATCTGACATCGTTAATTAGTGATAATAGAAGATCTCGGTTGGTCGGTTGGTCTAGGTCATCGTTCGCAGAGCACTTCCGTTTCTTGGCTCGCGGAGTACGGATGCAAGCTGTCGAATTGGGTGTCACCATATTTGAAGGGACAGGAGTCGGGTCGTCGTCATCCGTTGAGGATCCGCTCGTCATTGATTCCACCCCTTCAGCCATAGTATTGTTTTCCTACGTAAACAAGGAGACTTTGGGTGCCCTCCCGGTGGACATATACAAATTTATGTGACTTATCTCTGTGTGATGATGTAATGTCCAAATCTTGAAAAGTTGATGTATTTTTGGATGTGGGTGTGATTTAACGGAATTTTGCACCTCCTCAGAGTATCCAGGTCACAGTTGAATTGATACGATGAGAGAACAAAGTTTTTGAGTTTTCAGTAATTAAAAATTTAGAAATTTAGAATATATTTTGTAGCAGATGTTGTAAAACACTGTATTTAGGGCCGTAGCCAGTCCACCCCTCGTGTATCAGACATTGAATAAGCAACCTTGTAATCAGGGCCTGTCCAAGCTCCTTCAGACCACATAAAGTAATATGTACCATTTCTGTGGTTTTTCTCAAACCCTCCCGTTTCAGCGAGGACCAACTTGCAGAGTGACTATACCCTGCCTCCCGTGTTGGTTGGCCGGGAGACCAGTGCCGTACACATAACTTGAACTTGACAAGTGGACGTTTTTTTAATGCTGTCACAAAAAATTAATTAATTGGTAAATGACCAATTAATTTGGGCGTCCTATGCCGATAAACAACTAAGATAAGTGCTTATCATAATACGTGATAAGCGTCCTTGTTAAGCGAGATAGTGCTAATTTTCGAACGGCGCTATTAGTTTCAACATTAAATAGGTCTGGGTTTTTAATTTGGGCGTCCTATGACGATAAACAACTAAGATAAGTGCTTATCATAATACGTGATAAGCGTCCTTGATAAGCGAGATAGTGCTAATTTTCGAACGGCGTTATTAGTTTCAACATTAAATAGGTCTTGGTTTTTAATTTGGGCGTCCTATGACGAGAAATAACAAAGTTAAGTGCTTGTCTTCGGGTTATCGAAATATGCACTGTGTGTCGCCATGACCTTATCGCAATGCTTGGGGGTTATCATTATCGACATCTGCGCACCACCTCCTTTCATTTGATATGTCGCATGACGTATCTGGTCGTAGTAATTCCAAAATTTGAACATTTGTTTGGAATACGCCACTGAAGTTTTCGGAAATTTGCCAATGTTTCCGGCCACGTAGGAACGCAGAATTATTTGAGTGTATCCTCATATGCAACCTAGACTAAATCTACCTTTTTGAAAAATCGCAAAATCTCAGGGTGTCATTCGAATCGCTCGGGGTTTTTGACTTTTTTGTTAGATGAGGCCAAAAGGCATCTTTTAGCGTATCTCACTAGATGCGATTTTAATGACACCCTGAGATAATTGGCTTTGAAAATACGTTACTAATTTCTGAAATTTCATAATTTTTCAGTTTTTAGAATTTTTTCGTATCAGTGATTGCTAAACATAGCATACGCCAAATGCAAGCAACCATTTTCGAGGGCAAGTTAACAATTTACCAGACTTGGCCAAATTACAATTACAAATTACAAATTTCAATTACAAATTACAAATTACAAATTTGTAATTTGTAATTTCAATTACATTATTTAATCAATGTAATTACAACGTAATTTGTAATTGAAGAAATTCCTGCCTATTGTAATTTGTAATGTGTAATTTGTAATTGACCGATTATACAAGCCCGAAATGTAATTCAATTACATTTCTCAATTA
>JAQFZJ010000583.1:0-21852 GCA_034695645.1 Folsomia fimetaria
TTCATGAAATTGTATTTTTATGGTGTGATCGATCCGTGGTGCACTATTTTTGGACGTCTCATAATTATATTAATAAATTGTCATGTCAGCTCTATTTTGCGGATTATTTAGCATAATACTTTTTTTATTTTTGCATATTTTTGGCATTATTATCATTATTATTTCTTTTTGTGCGTATACTTTTTTGCATTAATAAGGAGAATAACAATAAAACAAAATATAAGGTGGTTGGTGGTGTTCAATTAGTTTTTTGAGGATGATATTATGATATGGAACCAATTCCTTTGTTTTTTAGTATGCACTCGTCTAACCTCACAAATCTGTGGCTCTCTCACTCAAGTCGGAAAACAGATAGTTAGCTTACCAAGAACCACTCCCTTGGTAATAAACCGCATTAAATTTGTAATATTATGCATCATTTCATGCATACACTGATTTCATTCCACTCCACATGCATGCAATCTTATTCTTTCTTAGATAGAGGACTTGCTGCTGCTACCTTGGGATGGGAAATCTGAGAAATCCTCATTTCCTCGTCATCCTGTCATTTATCTGGGGGGGAAATTGTGTCCCCACATAATTTGCGGTGGGGGGAGAGTAGGTGTGTACCTGGTGGGAGGAGGAAATTGGGAGGACGTGGAAATTTAAGGATTTAAAGAGCATGAGGTCGAGGTGGTGGTGCCTTGAGATAGATGTTGATAGTGAGATTGAAGAAGAAGGGAGTTTTACTTCTTCTTAACTTAACTTAACTTCTTCCACAGGCCAAGCCAAGCCACAAACCAGGTAAGAAGGGCAGTTCTCATATTTTTGCCTTTTGTGTCCACTACAAGACAACGCCTTTCGTAATAAGGAAAGGAAACGATGCGTGATTTCGCTTGGTCCAGTTTCTTCTTCTTCCTTCCCTTCCAAAAATGCAATGACTACATACAACATGAATGACGATGAAGATATGCATGCTCACATGTATTGAAGGGATTGACCCTTCAGCTGACCAAGTCCTTTGACCCCTTCGTTTAAGGCCAATACCTCCAAAATTCATCATTTATGAATGTTCCCTTAGAGAATGATGTCATCACATGTGTGACCTAAGCGAGCATCCCATTGTATTTTTGTGTTGCATTATATTGTTGTATCCCAATTACTTTCAATAATAACAATAATATGCATATGCGGCAAGTACAGTAAAACTATTAGCTGTACATATTCATATATGCGTGATAATAATGGTCAAAGTGACGATTCATCCTAGTACATTTCATTCTTTGAGGTACACTGACTGGTCCTTATTATTTAAGGGAGTCACTCAACTCACCTTATACCTTATTAGACACGCATGGATGGATTGGATATTATCTGTATTTTCATGATGACATTGTACTTGTAGTAGTGGTGACCTGATCTCGTCATCCATCCGTCATCTCGTCTTTTCTTCTTGTCAATCAATCAATAATCGCGGACGGATCGTCACAGTATCGGTACAACCAAAAATCAAAATAATAGTCAACTTATATTTCAGATGGATTGGATGACAATGACATGACGAGATATTATTATTCTCATGTTATGTGTAATTTGTACCCGCAAACAAGGTAAAAAAATAAGGCAACCATATAATAATATATTCGATTAAATTTCGATGAAGTAAAGAAGGTGAGATTTTGATTTATTTATAAGTAACTAAACAAAGTTCAGTAAACATAATAATTAATCGTGTTGTTATTGCGGACTTTCGTGTTATTTCCTTCCACACGTCAATCAGGACAAACTTCTTCTATTTGGAAATCGAATTAATTCTGAGATGTAATTTGAAGAAAGAAATTAAACTGCGGAATTATTGTTCGATTTTCTTTTCTCTGAGCAAAACTTGTTTTCTTCTTTCTTCCTTTATTCTCAACTTTCCCATTCCATTAATTTGCATATTATTCAAGCAACCAATTTCCAAGCCCAGTCAGACATGAAATGTTTTTAAAACGTCTCATTTTACTCTAATTTAGAGTTTAGACAAGCCTGACTGGTTTGTTTTGATGGAGTCAAAAATAGGTTAATTTGAACGTATTGCATTATAACCAATTTAAACCACTTAAATTGTTAACCACACCAGAAATAGAAAATCATTAGCATCTTTATGCGTGGTTTGAATTTATATGGAAAATATCCGAATTTTCTTCTTTTACTGAGGAGAAATTAGTCTCAATTTTCGGTGAAATTTGTTCCACATAAAAATTATTCCCTTCGTCAAGTGTCGTGTCGTTGGTGAAATGCATGACATTGTTTTTTTTGTCTTAGGCTCTTCTTCTTTGACGACGATGATTCAGATTCAAGCACCATTAAATTATTACTTTAGAATGAAGAACATTAAGTTGACAACCAAATCGATGATGTTACTTACGACAGAAAAAGAAGGATTGCATGCGCTTATGGCTTAAGCAACAAGGCGTGAAATCGGTGGATAGAGCAGAGCAAAAGATAAACATGTGTGTGCTTACGGAGAGAGAGAGAGATGAGATATTTGTATTTGAAGTATTTTGTCATCATCATTTAATTTCGGGAGGAGGAGTGCTGTGCTTGCTGTGTGCTCTCTCCTTAATAAATGAATAAATTCTTGGCTTTGAGAGACATTCCATTCCATTTCTAGACTAGTTCAAGTCCAGACATTTGCACTGGACGGGTTGAATTGTGCTGTACTTGTTGATTTTCAGGTAATAAGGAGAATCATCCTACTTTTTAAGAAGAGAGGAATTAAGATCAAAAGAGTTGTATTTGAGATGATGAAAACAAGACAGAGAGAGAGGTGCAATATTACGCTTGTTTGTGTGTCTCGTGTTATTTTCCATGGTGTGGTGCAAGACTAAACTAATTTAAGCGTGCAGGCCAAGTACCTCACCTCATCGCCTAGCCCAACTAACTAACTAACCTCGAGTCACTCATATATATGTAATAATCGCTGAAAGTACCAACCACAAAAAACAGCACTGTTATTACTACTATTACTATTATTTCGATTTTGTGTATGTGAATGTGTGAGCTGCATTTTCTTCCTCTTTTATTATATCTATCTCTGTATAATGACGTCACACACTCATAAAAGTGTAGCACTTACTTATGTACTTGTCTCCCACATCTGTGCAGATTTTGTGGAATTGTGTCCATTTGTCACCTTCCCGGAGGAAACGGGACCCTGCAAGAGGACGGGCTCATCAAGAGGTAATCATCCATGGCTTAATTGGGGATGAAATTCACATCCCAAGCAATGAAATGAGGAGACCCTCCCATTTCAATTAATAAAAGAATGGACAGAGGGATGCACGTGTGTGAAGCAGTGTTACCAGGTTGGGTTGATTGGGTGCATTGCATAGTTGGGTAATAGTATGTATGCATTGTTGTTGTGGTTTGTGTATGTATTGTTATATATTGCATTGTATTGTATTGTAAGCATTGCGTGTGCCATGCCCAACCGGTCTCACCCTGCCTCACCTCACCTTCACCTGTAACTTAACTTCAGTCCCGATTTGTGAACTGAAGTGAACCAAAATAAGTAAGTTGATAAAAAATATGTATATAAGGTGTCTCGCCTTGCTTTTACGGACTCACTGGACTGAACTGAACTGCCAGAAGAGGAGCCGCTACATTCATTCATTCAATCTTCTGCCTTATTTAATGCAACTTTTGTGTGGTTTTGTCCTCCTGACCAGATTTGGAGGAAGGAAGGAAGGAGAGATTTGTAAATGGTAATGGTTAGTTGGTTGGCTTGTTATTTGCATGAATGGATTGATGACTGGACATGCAGAGATCAGTTCTGATCTGATGAGAATGAGAGCTGTGAACTGAACTGAACTGAACTGGACTGAAGCAAAAAGTAGTAGTAATATCTGTAGATAGAGAGAGAAGGCGAGAGATTGAGATTACGTCATTTCTCAATCTTCATGCAACTGCATTAATATTTCGCTAATGTGATGGCTGATCAGCGTGGTTTAGATACCACACTTTTTAAAGGAAGAAGAATCGCGTTGTCGTCGCACGTGGGTGGGTGGATTGGTTTTGGATTGAAGAACCCAAACAACACATAGAATAAAAAAAGGACTAATTTTTCCTCCTCTTTGCATTCATATTCTGTATAAGAGAGAAGAGAAACACGTCCAGTTTGTTTTTTTATGTTGGGCTCATTTAAGTGGTCTGGTCTGGTCTCTCTGGTCTGTCTTTTTGAAGTAACTCCTTATTTGCTCATCTTGATCTTGCCATGTGTCAAATCACTCATATTTACAGGCGACAGAACAACCAACCTTTGGAGGGAGAATAAGAAAGAAAGAAAGGAATAAGAAAAGAAGGAGATGATGATGATTATGATTATGATGATGCTTCTCCAGAGATAAGCTTATGGAGATGAATTAGTGTTAAAAGGTTGCTGTACTCCTTTTTTGAGAAGAAAAGAAAAAGAAGAAGAAGAACTTCAAAATATATTGTTTTTCTTTCGTTCTATTTAAGCTGAAACAAAACTGAACAAAAACCGGCGGCGTCGTCATCATCGTGTCACTGTATTGACTTACTGGATAAATTTAGCAGGATAATAATAAGAGTTGATTGTACCGTACTGGACTGGACTATAATAGAATAGAGAATGCCCATGACAGACAACAATCCGTGCAAGAGTTCGGGGTCATGACAGCGTAGCCTAAAAAGCAAAGCAAACATGAACATGGGTAAGAGATCATTGAGGATTAAAATAAACAAATGAAAGTATAATATTAACAAAAGAGAGACACATACATAATATACACATGGGCATTGTTTCTTTCCTTACTTTTATTACCATGCATCTAAAAATATAGAATGGAGAGAGGATTCAATATAGCAAACATATTATCTGCACGTGACATGACGTTACTTTGCATAGATATCCAATCCAATGTTACGTGACGTGACGATAATGGTTTGCAAACATGATTGGCGCAGATTTGGTTAATAATAACTGAATCAAGTAAAAAAAGAAAGAGAGAGAGAAAGTTAGTTATATGTAAATTCACTATGTATACCGTAGTGATACCGATAAGAAAATGTGGTGTGTATGCAGTTGCCTGTTCTTTTCTGTTTTGCATGCATGACACCATTTGCGTCGTATTATATGTCAGTCGTCACTGCCTTTGGTGGATATAATAATGTCTCTATTTTAAGCCGGCTGTATCCAAATTCTTAGCTTATTCCAGCAACATTACAACTATTTGTGGACGGATGGAGAAAATTACGTGGGTTGAATTGAATGGAGCAGAGCAGTTGAGTTGGGAATTGAGACAAACTTCAATCAGGCGGAAGACTATACATATACATGCATATCTAAATAAGTTGCTTACTTTTAACTTATATACTTGTATTTTATTTACGTTCTTCTGTGTACGTTCTTTAGTTATAATTACTCTTTTCTTTTGATTTGTTCATCATCATCATCATCATCATTGGATTTCCATAAATATGCAACATTTGCGTAATTTACTGGGTTATTTTTATCCTTCTTCGTCTCATTCCATTGACGATGGCTTATTGTGCATTTGTTTGGCTTCTTTCTTTGAATTAAAAGGAATGGAAGAAAGCATACAAAACTTTCTGAATTGAGATTGATTCAATTTTGATCCAATCTTTCTTTATGATGAGTAGTATAGCAATTCAACAAGCAACATGTTGTATGTAGTTAGAGCTAGCAGTAGGAGCACCAACATTTTGTGCAATTGTGTCAGTAAAAAATTGCTTGCCTGAGGAAAAGGGAAAGCTACATGATTTCCAGCTTAGCCAACCATACACACCAACCTGCCTGAATCTACTTCATTCCAAACCGGCACATTGGTTGGTTGGTTGCATGACTTGTTTTGTTGATCGATTCCCTCTTCTACTACAACTTTGGGGCTTTCTCTCTCTGGCTTGACGTCATTTTGAGTTCGGGTGACGTGCGGAGACTTTTTCAAGCACTACGTCACAATGCTGGATCCGTTAACCTAGGCCTGGGCTTTGGAGGATGGAGGCAGGACGAGGCGAGATGAGGATCGATACCAACCAAATCTTTCTTGTTTCTCGGGACACAGAGGAAAAGTCTATGACAAATACAATGCATAACAACGATATGAATGAATTCAGTTCAATTCAATTCAAATGGGGATTAGGCAAGAAGAAGGGGTATGGAATGGAATTGCTTAACTTTTCCCAGAACGGGAGAGGAAAAGATGGTGGTGGACTGGTACTTTCTTCTCTTAATCTGTATATAGGACTGCATGGTTGGGTGGTTGGTTGGTTGGCTCGTTTCCCACCTTCCTCAACATTTATATCGATATTCTATGTTATTCATTCCAAGAAGAGAGAGAAAGGAAGGAATTCCAGCTTCGTGAACAAGCAGAAGCAATATAAGGTTTGCCAAGTTGCGAAATAAATGGCGCAGCAGTCAGTAGATTGGATTATCGGTTGGTTGGCGTCAAATCTTTCCATAATAAAACTTGTTTTGCACGTCTTCCTACTTTCTCCAATGTTTTTTTCCATTGCAATTTATTTATAAAAATAATTCACGTATTATTATTGACAGAATCAAAAAGATGAGAATGAATTCGATGTGATGCATGGTTAGCTATAGATTCGTTATATTCTCTGACGTAATAACATGGAAAAGAATCTACACAACACAGACAGACAGTCCACTTCGCTTCACTTTAGTAAAGTGGTGGTAGTGAGTTTGGGTTTGTGGTTGCATCTACTAACTGTTGTTCTGTTTGTAAGTAGTTGAGGTTGGCTAAAAAGCATTTCCACATCCACAACATCCACCTCCACTGACTGACTGACTGGTACAAAGTGTACATGTAGAACAGAACAACAACTCTACAACTACACAAACTAACTCTCCTCACCTTCTCTGCGGTTTGGTTTGCTTGACGTTGGTTGGTTGGGTTTGGTTCATTCAGAAATATCGATCACTTTCTCCTTCGTTCTACCACCACCACCACTAACATATAGCTGATGAGTCGCTCCGCAGTCAAGTCTAGGCGTAATAAAACAACCACCACCACTTTCTACTTGCACTCATCACTATGCTTACCTCACCTTCCTTTCATGCCTATTCTATATACTGTATGTATTATTCTTATGTCAAGTCAACCTAAATGAGAGAAGAGAGAGAGAGACCAGAGCAGACCAGACGAAACCAAACCAAACTAAACCACAAGAGAGATGAACATGGAACAGGAACTGGTACAACTTCAAAGCAGTTCTTTTCTAACAAACAACTTCCCGACTCATCTTGTTACCTTCAACCACCACTTGCCACCACCACCACCACCACCATGCACTGCTCCTTTCACTTGTACTATGTACTTTCACTTTGTATTTGTATTGGAAGTGACATTGGCTGCCATACTGCTGCCTCCTTCCGCCCAACAAACAACCATAGCGGAATGCAGGCTGACA
Source organism: Folsomia fimetaria (assembly GCA_034695645.1). NCBI lineage: Eukaryota > Metazoa > Arthropoda > Collembola > Entomobryomorpha > Isotomidae > Folsomia > Folsomia fimetaria. The sequence goes on from JAQFZJ010000583.1 coordinate 7,435, forward strand.
TGACTGCATACATTACAGATACAAGAGAGCAAGCAAAGGGAATTGGGACTACTTTCTCCGCTTAAATGCGCACTTTCTCTTTTACATACATTTACATACCGTTCACTTTTACATGCATACAACTTATCGGGATTCATTTCAATTCCAGTTTAAAAAAATGTGTGGGCTCTTGTTTTTTGCAACTTTTTTTGGTTATTGGATTGACAAGATTGGGTGCAAAAGGCGAAGACGGAAGTACCAGTTGAATATATTTTGTGCAAATTGTAGGATTTATTTTTCTGTCTGAATTGAATTAACTTAAATAATTCGCACAAGTATTGCATTTGACGAATGGAATTGAATATTGGCACACGCTTATATTCCTACATAAAGGAAGGAGGAAAGCAGCTTAGTTGGCTTCTTAACTTATGGAGCTCCTTATACATAAATGGAGCAAAGAGGGAGATGATGTGGATGACAATGCTTTGCTCTACTTTGATCTACTTACTTTGCCATCAGCTTATAGAAATCGTATTATGCTGCTGGGTTTGAAGGAATCACTTGTATGGAATCCATTCCCTTTATGCCAAACTTGTTGAATGGGGATGGTGAAATAAGTGGGTGAATTATTCCTTCATTTCAACCAGGCATTCAATTTAAGAATAGGCCAAGTTGTCAGATTCATTCTCAGAGTTAATTGTATTGCCAGGACACGATTTAATTAATAAACTATATTTTGCATTTCTACATGTACATATTGTACTGATTGTTTTAAAGGAATCGTGCATAAATGATGTGTAAAGACGAAGTGAATTGAATAAATATAGAGCATAATATTCCCAGCATGTATACAACCCCGTATCAAAATGGAGGAATATGAAGCCTGTAAAGAAAGCAAAGCAAAGTAGACGAAAACTGGGTGGGTGGGTGTGAAAAGTGATTAATTTGTTAGAATAGAATTCACATCGCCGCATGCTTGATTAATTTATGTAGAATGTGGAAGACGAATATTTGGAGCAGAGGAAGAAGAGGAGGAGAAAGCAGAGGACGAGATTGCAGAATGTTGTTACGTTGTCGTGTTTCGCAATTAATTTCGAAAATTGAGTGACTTTCCTTTTACCTCGTGCAACCAAAGTAAGTGTTCATTCATTCACAAGGGGAAACAGAAAGTGAAAGTTTTGATGGAGAAAATTGAACCACAAAATGGCAATAGAATAGGACACGGCAGTGACACGACACAACCAATCTATACACCCACACACCCACCTACCAACCCACCTGTTTGTTTGCTTACATTATCTTTCTTGGAGACGAGACAAGGATTATCTCACTTTCTTCTCTTTCTTCTTTCTTTTTGAACAGAAAATATTTTTTGATTTAATAATGCCGTGACGCTTTTACTTAGTTTTTGTACGTAACTTGTTTTACAGTAAGTGTAATGCAGTGATGGTGGTTGTATTATGATCCTGTCCCAGGGCAGGAAGGAAATATTATATTTTGTTGGCAACTTATCATATACGTATCTTTCTAAGAATTGGAATAGCATAACACATTCCATTTAGCCAGTGCTGGTGATGGTAGTGACCTGGCCCTGATAAAAAGAAAGTCATTGTATACAAGTTTTTGTTCAGAAAGAAAGCATTCCTTTCTTTCTGTTGACATGTATTCATTCAGTCCAGTTCAGTTGTGTGTGCAATTTTATATATCTAGGACATTCCACTACTTTTTCCGGACTTGATGATGAATTTTGGTCTCATTCATTCATTCATAGAATCGACTGCACTGCATTCATACATTGACTGCCATCACTTTCCACCACTGCATGCTGGGGACTCTGGACTTGTAACTTTGTTCTGTTTGTGTAAATAATGCTTTCTTTTATTTCCAATGTCATTCTTCTTCTTTCTTCGCCGTCTTGTTTTTGTGTCGGAATATACTTTTCCCTATTTTATGCTATGCTTCATATATCAATAGATAGATAGTCATTCTGGTGGAGTACATGGGTTGGTGGATGGATGGATTGGATCGTGATGCTGGGAGCTCTTCTCAACTTTCTGTCTCCTTGTTCTTCTTGTACACTTAGTGACCCTGACTCACTTGGCTCTGGATTGGACTGGACTGACAAACCATATACTTTGTAACAACGCATCTTCTTGTGTGAAACATGATTCTATAATTTTAGATGAACTACTGAAAATGAGCCATGTTATCCACACCAAATCAATTCAATAATATACAAATTATATAAGTAAGTAAAGGAGTCTGTTGCGAAATGTGGGTGGGTGGGGATTGGAAAGGATTGGATTCATCCGTCCTTCCTCCTCCTCCTCCTCTTTCTATCTCTCAGGTAACGCAAGTAAAGGTTATTCGGGATGAGCTGCCTTCAAGGGCATTTATTGCTTTTGCTTTTGGAGGTGTTGCTGCTTACTTGGTTGTGAGAAGATGAGATCTCTTGGTCTCATATTGAATGAATACATGGAAAAGGAAATGTCAACTAAAATCCAATGATTTATGTAGCAGATGATGATGATGATGGTGAATCAATGGATGGCTTAAGTCAGCGGATACTTAAGTTGACTCAGAGAATTCAGAGAAAGTATATTGAGGAATGGAATGAAATAGAATTGAGCTGTTTTATGGTCTGGTTGTGCTTCATTTTCTCTGCAAGAGAGAAGATAGAAAAGGAAGAAGGGAAAGTAGAGAAAGAGGATTCTGGTTGGTTTTGTACTTGCAGTAATAAAACATAAAGGAATAAGCTTTACTACCACATCCATCCATCCACACACACAGACACATATACAATATGTAGTACTGCTGTATGTAATACGTATTGACTTGGCTTTTGTCTCTTGTTTTGTTCATGATTCTATTTACATGCCACATACGATGAACGTTTTGTTCTCCTGTTTTCTTCTTTCTTCCTATCACTCACTTCTCACTGTTCAAGGTTGTATGATTGTATGAGTCGCGAATTCACAACCATGTGCAAAAATATATTGCAAAAATATATTTGCAAACCAGACAAGATGAATGCGGATGAGATGGGAGCATATCATTTTGCATTACATTTTATTCACTTTGTTTGGCTCAATGTCAACTTACTTAACAGTATCAGATTGGATTTATTTTATAGTAGTGTACTTATTTTTGGAGAAAGTCGTCATTCATTCATCCTCACTTACTAAACGTACTTACTTACGTATCATCATTATTTCCTGGTATTTTAATTCCGTCAATTTATTTGTCTCTTCTGATATTTATTCTATCGTCCTATTTTCGGATTTCAGAATGAAAACATGTTGACTTTCTCCAGAATAGAAATAAATAAATAAATGAATGCGCGAGGCCAACAACAAAAGTTTTAGCCAAAGTTAATAAATGAAATGAGAATAACACGAATCAGTCCAGGTTGCAGGCAATTATTTGACTATTTTTGGAAAGACCAGATTATTATTTATTTATGACGTATTTGGATCGAAAAGAGAAAAGTATTTAAAGAGGTGTGTGTAGACGCGAATGAATGAGTAAAAAATAGGAAAGTTGTCTTGTTATTACGTATTTTATTTTCCATGCTTTGAATCTGAGTCGACCCAATCCATCCAATCCACCCACACACAACCAGCAGACAAATACAGACACAAGCAGGACAGGACTTATTCAACTTGTTTTTAAAAATGAAAGCATGACATTTAGAAAAAAATATGGGATTTTTAATATGCGTCATTAGAAAAAATTGAAATCGATGAAAGTGTCACCTTCACACTTTTAATCTCCTTTGCTCTGCTTTATCTAATTTGTCCTGCTTAATGCGCTACCGTATCTTATACGTATTAAGGGATTAAGATGTAATATAATTATGTGATTAAAGATTAAATAAAGGTAGCAGAGATTATTGATAAAAAGAAAGAGAAGACATATTATATAAGAATGTTCATGGTTCGTCCATAATATTTGTAACGTGAATTATTCAATTGCATATTATTTAGCATTTTTTCAACCATGTTCACATGATGGAATTAATTTTTGTCATCATCATTTTTTTTGCCTTTTAGGATTGAAGGATTTTCATTTATGAACGTTGTATAAGATGATGATATAAAATACTTTGATACAACTCGGATAATTTGACATTGGCATTTTGAAAAGAAAATCTTCTTTTTGAATGGGCTTCTTATATATTCTTATATATTTCTCATTTGATACTTATTATTATGTATTCGTGTAGGTGGACCTTTTTATGTTACAAGAGGAGGAGGAGGAGCACAAAGAGGGAGAAGCCAACCAAGTTTCTAATTTTGGATGAAATGTACACATTTGCATGTATTATCGATAGTTGCATAAAAGAAAGAAACCATTATATACAAGAAGATATCAATGATATCATATCATACACAATTTTCTTCCACGGTAAATTTGACCTTTGACCACATCATCCTGACCTTATTGTACTCAATATACAATGATGTTTTAAATGTGAAAGCTGAAAGATTATGGAGAAATTTTGCATGGAGAAAGTTGCAAGGTTAGCGATTAGTTCGTGATGAAGGATGCAACACCACCTCCACTTCCAGGTCGGAACCAGCGTGTGAAAAACCAAGTGCATGAAAATTCATCAATTGCATTCAGAACAGAACGGGTTGATCAGCTGCACACATTTTATTCTTGAAATTCTATCATTCATTGTTTGTTATTTGATAAGACGCTTATCTGAAATCTCGTATCATAAGAGTGAGATTTTCTTCTTGAAGGACTTTTTTTTAGTCAAAGGTGGTCTCGAAATACTGGTCGTTAAGAATGGCAATGCCAAATGGTGAGTTTTAGGAGGGAGTGTGGATTATGATTAATTAATTAATTAATTATGGCTATTGCTGCATTTTCAGAAGAAGCATGTCTGATTCCTGGGCGGAGAACTGATGAATCTGGCGAATGTGAACTGAGGAACCGAAAAAGGAAGAGGGAGGTGAAGTCTGGTAAAGGGGGAGGAGGAGGTGATGCGCAGCCTACTTTGAAATGGGACGAGGAATTTCTTGTCGACTTATTGCTAGAAGAAGAAATAGCAATGACGGGGAAGTTAGACAATGTGGGTGATTATCAAGGAGATGACTTGTTACTGAAGGCACTGGATATGAAGCGCAAGCAAAAACTTGCTGGCAAACATTCTTCCAACGAGGAGGAGGAGGAGGAGGAGGAGGAGGAGGAGGAGGAAGAGGAGGAGGAACTAAAACCTCTTCTTGAGTCTTCTGAACTGCCACACCCTCCGAAGGGGTTGATTCGTTTGGCTTACAGTTATGGCGATTCAGACGACTTTGAGAGCCGTCAGGTACAGTATTTAATTAATAATAGAGTAGTTATTCTAGTCAAGGTATGTTATGCGGAATAATATCTGGTGGAATATTGTTATCTTGTGGAAATAGTTTGAGCCGACCCACCCACGGAAAACTCCCTGGAAGGACGGGTTGATGGCAATGACTTTACTCGTACTGGGCATTATCATTTTCATCGTTTGCGGATCTAGGATGATTCATTCGATGAACGATGTAAGCCGCACAGCGATAATTTTTGAATTAAATGAATACTTTTAAAATGCTAATTTCGCCTGCCAGTTTTTCAATCGGATCGCTCCCCTCATGTTTCTTGGGTGCATGTGTATGATCCCCGGCTTGTATCATACAATCTGCTTTGTCGGCTGCCTGTTCAATTTCTACTCGTGGGACGATATGCCACAATTCAATTAAGACGGACTTCCACAAATCCTACTACTCAAAGACTACTAGCCAATTGCTAAGCAAAGAAACCACCAGTATATAACTCCGGGACTGATCATTTTCAAGAAGAGACTTACCAAAAAAATTTACCATGAAAAATATGAATCTATAATTTTGTACCTAGTCTACTGTAACATGACAATCCTCCGAAAAGCGTATTATTCTGTTTTGTAAGTATGGTACGGAATGAATGTATTTATTAAAATGCATATTATCTCTTAACATAATGTACCCATCGTATCCATATAGTCAAAATTTTGTACGAATCATTAATTGTAACTCACATACTTACCATACCACCTTGAATGTATTCTTTACCGAAATGGGAAATGTACTGTGATATTTTATGCGAAACGGATGAATAATGATGGAATAAAATTGTTATGAATATTACGAAACTCATAAATGAATTGTTTTGTGGTAATACAAATAGATATTTTTCCTTATTTTATTGCTGGGTTTTTACGATAAGTACTAGTTACCAACTAATCAGTCCATGAAACTGAACAAGATAGGAAAATAAGTTATATAGTAATAGAAATAACAGGAGGCAGTACGTAAACGGATTATTTCTTAAAGTTGGTTATCAAATCAAACAATAATTGTCATGTGCATATATAACGCGGTTGGTGGTAGTGTAATCCAGTAGTGGAAGGAAGGCAACAAGGTCATTACAGCAAAATCATCTTTCTTCATTATTAGTGTCTGTCCATCATTCATATTGTTACAGGTAGTAATTATTATGCATAATATTACAGTGATGGTGATGTGGTCACTTCTTGTTCTTGATGAGATGACTACCGCATGAGGAAGAAAATCAGTAGCAAATATCATCACCACATCACTCATCCTACTTCTCAACTTCCTCCCACATTAATTATTAATTGCATGAGACCAACAACCACAATGGCATTTTTTAATCAGTCAGGAACTCGCATTAATTTATTTGTTTACAAAACGTGGTGTAAAATATGGGTTTGTTTGTTGTTTTTATGTCATTTTCTGCTTTCTTCGCATCTACACCAAACCAACTATGCGTTACTTAGATTGCCAAAATAAGCCAGACCAGAGAGTTTGCGAATCCTTGGATGACTATATTATTATTCGCAATAATGAATCTACCACACTCTCACCCACCCACTCACATTAATATATAACGCTTGCAGATTCTCGGGCGGTGTGTGGTGCATGGTGGTCGGCGGTGGTATTATTATTATGCTGTACATGATGAGGGCAAGCGCACTCGGAAAATGGCAAAAAGTCCCCAACAACAAGTCCTCTGTATAAGTAAGATATTGAGCTATATTCCTTCATGATGGTTGGTGTTATGGTGGTAGTATGGATGGAATAATATATGATGATCTGTGTAAAAAAGTCGTATGTAGCTAAAAAGCAAAGCAAAGGGATAAAAACACGTTCAGTTTATATAAAGAAATAGACGAGAAAAGGAAACGAATCAGATTCAGAGCCAAAATAATATAGCTCTCTCAAGTACAAATATTAAAATATAATGAATAAAATCAAAATAATTATCTAAAGTTACGTAGTTTTTGGTAAAAACTGTTAAAAAAGAGAATCGTGTTAAAAAAAGAGTTTAAACGAATAAATACTAAAGCTGTTCTCTATTATTCTATCTCGTCTGGTTTCTTCTTCCGTTTATGGTTGTGGGTGACTTTGACGTAATATTGTAATTTGATGCTGTTAACTGTTTCTGTAAAATCCATTTTGTTTGACACAATTAGACTTTTTTAAGAATTATGAAAGATTGAAAAGTGTTATATGTTATATATTGTTATGCAAAAATTTTAGGTGGTAGCGGACGTAGTGTACGGATAATTATCATCGTGGTGCAGGTATACAATCTACATACACTAACTGAAAACAGTTATTTATAAGAACTTTAACTATGAACACAGTTATTCTACAACAATTATATTAACAAATTAAGCAAAAAAGTGGCTAAAGTTTAGTTGGTAGTGCATATGATGAATGGATGATCTGTTCGTTTTTAAAGAAACTTTCTCCTTAAATAAAACAATAGTTATAGTTAGTATAGTTAAATAGTTAGTCGGTTTGGTGCCAGTGGTTAATTCTAATTGACAACAAGTTTAGTCTATTTGCAATACAAGAACATAAAACAAGTGACAAGAATAATCCACTCCCCGATTTCTTCAGCTCCATGACATCGTAAGTTATTGAAATATGTCACCACCGTCATATCATATCATATCATATCTACTACTAGACTACTCTTTTACAGATATTTGTATTAGTGCATTGCATTTCATTTGCTCAGCTCAGCTGGATAAAATAGGATAAAATAAACGGTTTCATATTTCATTGTTTAATTGGAATTGAAAGATAAATTAATCTGTGCTATAAAGAACAAGATATAATTCAGTGGTGGTGAAGCAAATATTTCACGAATGAGTAATACATTAGCTTTTAGCTTCAAAATTATGGTGAGTAATAAAGAAGCGTAATTATTCAGTATCCATTCAGGAATTGTAAATTCTATTAGTTAGTTTTCGATTAATGTGACGACGTCATTCTTTCATTGATTAACATGTCACATGTGCATACTGATTCGATCGTTGCGTTGTTGGTATTTATTCGTATTGTTATTTTTAGGACAAGGGACGCAATCTTCATCCTTGGTCAGCAACTGCGACTTGGAGTACAAATCCCGCACCAATACCACTATCGACCCCTCCCCCTCCTCCTCTTTTAAACAACCCTTCACCTTCTTATTCTCAATCAATGGCGACTCTGCTTCATGACTTTTACACTGAACTAATACGGGGAATGTCACCTCTGTGTTCTGCAAATTGCTCTGGACACGGAGAGTGTCTTAATGGAACATGTTTCTGCGAGGTCAGCCTCCCTAGATAAATATTACTTGATATTGCTTGATAACCAATTGTAATAATATTTTTTGTTTCCTCAGATAAAGTTTGCAGGGGAAGAATGTGGCGGAGTGAATGTGAATTATCACGTTGGTCTCGCCTCGGTCTACCTCATAGTTGCCGTCGTCTCCTTAATCCAACTTGTAATCGCAATGACCATGGCGTGTCGACAAGTGGATAAGGGAAGCAGATGGAGAGAAGCGGTTACCCCTACTACGCCAAAGGCTATTTATGCCATCGTTTTCCTAGCAGCTTCTCTTCGGGCGGCATACTTTGCTGCATCGGTATGCTCAAGTAAATCTTTATATTTAGGTGAAGAAATTAATTTTCCCTGTGATTTTCAGGCTACGTGGGCTTCGGATTGGTTGCTGAGCCTGTTGACGGCATACTACCCGCTTCTCTTGACGGGTTCTTCGCTCATTGTCTGTTTTTGGGCGGAGGTAATGTACTAAGTTAAATTGACAATGTTTCCTGGAATTATTATGAACGTGTTAATTTTTGCTCGTTGTAGATATTTCACCTCAGAAATGTCTGCTTCGAATCTCATCGATTTTTATCAAAATCATTCTTGGGCTTTGTGGCCTTCAATGTGGTCACGTATTCCATCCTGTTGGCTCAGTTACTCTTGGTGTTGGCGAATTCGAATGAAACAGAGAAGGTACATAGTAATAGTAATAACAGTTAAATTTGTGCAACGCAAAAATTAATGATGCCTTTATTTTGCAGAACTACTACTTCAACGTGTTCAATGGATGTTACGCCGTTCTTTTATTTATTGTAGTCGTGTTCTTCCTTATTTACGGAGTGGAAGTGTATTTCAAGGTAACTTTTGATTTCGTCTATTTATGTCATTGTTTGGATTGATTTTTGCGTGAGTTTGGATTGTGATTGTGTTCGTGTGATTTAATTTTAATAGATTCGAGGTGGATTTCTTCTTCTAAGCCCGATTCGAACGGTGGGGCTTGCAACCAGCAAAACTGACACGATCGCACTTGTTACACAAAAACAGGCATGGTTTAAGATTTTGTATGCTTTGTTCGTTCTGGCTTTTGTTAATTTAATTTGTTCATTGTTTCTGTTTAAAAACTAACATTTTTGACAGGATTAATTATGAATTTTTTTAACCAACAGATTGATCAGACAGATCGTCCCGTGAATGTGTCGCAATTGAACCAGTCTCGATTTGGATTAATTTCGCAAGCCTCTATGCTCCTGGTGACGGTTGTCTTTATCTTGTCTGACATTTTGGGAGAGTTTTGGAAAAACAAGTGAGTTCTGGATATATTTGGTGCATGAAAATTAATTAATTTTATTCTCTTTGTGATTACGCAGAGTGCCATTGGAAAGCAGGAATTATCACGATATTTTATTCCGCGTGGTTGAAATTGGAGTGGCGTTATGGTTCCCGTGCGTTTTATGGAATGTCAATCGTCCGGATCAACTTTGGATTCTCAACCCAAAGAAAATTCTGCAGGCAAATTCGAAATCGACATCTTCAGATTTGCCAGGTTTGTACATATATCAATATTGACTTGTTGATTTTAAGCACCGGTGAATGTTTGTGACATTTTGATTTCAGAATGTTCAGAATACATTCTGTTCTGCTTACTTTGCTACCTTTAACAATTTGTAAATTAATGGTTATAGATGACAAGACAAGTCTATCAGACAGCGTGGGTTGCTACTTTTGTTACGATCCCGATCGCAACGATGCCGGGCCGATTATTCAACCTTGCGAATGCCGTGGAGATGTGGCGAGTGTACATCATGAGTGTTTACGGAGATGGTTATTGCAAGTACGATTAACATTATTATCATAATTGATCTTTGTCTTGAGAAGGTTCTAACTTTTTGATACATTGCTGTTTTTAGCGAGCCGCAGAAAATGGAGAAGCATGTTGTTCCGTGTGCAAAACGCCGTACAAATTGGAACGAGAAAAGTCACTAAGCTGGTCAGCTTGTACTGATGTTTCGGCAGCGCACTGGCTAAAATTTTCTCTTATGGTGGCAACAATTTCTGGAATTTTCATGTCAACCTGGGCCCTTTGTCATATTTTGACTGCAGCACCGTATAAAATACTCGTTGTTGGGTCTGCCGTTATTGGGACTTATGTTATTTTAAAGTAAGTTTATTATTAATATTTTAATTTTGAATCCGTGCGTGCTCTCATACCTATCATCATATTAATGAATTTTTTCTATTTTTTTATCCTTTCAGGTTTTTGGGACAAAATACTTTCTCAGCATATCAACAAGCAAAAGTTTCATCAGTTAAGATAATATCGCGAAATCCGGAAGATGTGTTAATTCGTGGTCCTTCTGCCACAAAGATTTGAGACTTATGTTTGCTACAAATCGACTGCACCCTGTGTGAATAGTGAACAAATAAGAAGATAAAAAGATGTGATACCTATACCCTATATCTACCCTACCTTCCTTTGAAAATTTAATCATTGGCACAAATATCCCTGTATTACCTTCCGTAGACTTAAATTCAAAGAAAGCAAGACTCAAATATTTTACAGTTACAAAAACAAGACACTTTTGTGTTAGACAGCAAACCAAACTACTGAAACCTGTTAGACGTCAAAGACATCACAATAGAATAGATTATCTATTATAGATAGTGTGTAGGATTCCAGTTGACGAACCAAACCAAATTTTAAAAACTATTAATTACATAGGTGTAAAAATTAAATACATAGGTACACCCCAGCCCAACAACTTCCTCATAATTCAGATATATTCCTTATAATTCAGAAATTAATATATCATGGTGTTATTAAAGTATGCCTGCTCGTATTACCTTGCATGCAATTATTACTATTCTGATAAGAACACTTTGGTTGGTGTAGGTCAATTTACTAACTTTGACTAAATGATGATAACTGAGGGTTTATGTCTTTCTTTTTGGTCGTGTTCTATTGCCGAATGGGTGACAACCGAATTGTATTAAAGGGGTTGATTTTAATTGAACGCTGAGAAACGATATCCATTTTCTTTTGTAACGGATCTATTTATTAAGTTAATTGTGCGAGATATATTTCTATTATTGTTATTATTATTCTGTGATCTGAAGATTAATAAGTGATAATATTCTACATAGTGTAGATATAGGAGATGGATTACATCGTTGTTATTATTTGTTATCGTTCAAGGATTGAAGGATGAGATTGGTTAAGTATATGTATTTATCTTGATCTATTGAATAATTGTTTAGTCGGAAATAAGCCATACTAATATTAAAACCTATCAGGAATTTTAGTTATTTTTATTTACTGACACAGGATTGTTTAAAGAAAGCAATATGATGATGATATCAATCAGAACATAGAGAGAATAATAAGACAGGAAAAATTGATGTTGTCTTTTTTACTAGTGCGGTCATTATAAAGTGACCAGGTCAGTCGAGTCAGTGTGTGTTAGTTCATCATTCCGTTTTAAAATGGATTTGTATGCGCTCTAGTCGTCGTGATATATAAAACACAAATGATGTGTGTGCTGCATTTAATTATTACTTTTACTGTTGAATCTTCTCTGTAACTAAAAAAAGAAGGCGAATCTCACTCAACAAGTCAAACCACTACTATTTAAAACAGATCATTTTAATTCCTGTAAAAATAATAAGAATAGCTAAATCTGTCTCTGATTACTGTATCATATACTGTAATAATAGCAATTAAGTAATGTGTGCATGCAAAATACTAAATGTTTAATTATGAGTTATTCATCAACTTGTTATGCTTCCTTCATTTAGTTTCCATGTCAGATCTAGTCACAATTAATCGAGAATATATAAGAAAGAAAGAGGTGTAGAATAGTAAATAAATAAATAAACATGGGTTCGAATGTCCTAAAAAGCAATCATATTCAGAATGCAGCATTTATTTCTTCATATTTATTTAGATTAATTCTGATCTAAATATTATTATAATTTAATTTAATAATAATTGATGGCTTGGTTTGCTGAATTAATTAATATTAATTGCGCTGTCTTCTTTTCTTGGTGTGATTAATTATATACTTAATTAATTTTTAATGACTGACTGACTGCTTCAGGACTAATTAAATTAATAACTTTTGTACAAAATATCTAATATTATAGAAGCGATGAGTGCGTATTTTTTTGATGATTGTGAACACAGTATAAATTTTTTTTACACTACTCGTCTGGTGTGCATTTTTAATATCAGATTCTTAATGAGGATGTTTTGTTTTGTGTTTTTATATAAACATCATCAGAGATTCTTTTGTAATTTTGTGCAAACAAGTAAGGATTTCTTTTTTTTTAATCGAATTTGATTAAATTGGAAGGTTTTCCACGTTTCTTTTGACATTCCTGTAGCGTCCGACACCACACAAGGGCACGGGGGGAACTACCCGCACGAAATTTGTACATGGTCCCTGTTTAGGAAAGGGAATACGACATCTTAGTAAATTGATGCTATCTTTAGATAAATTGATAATTTATAGATTACCCGTTTCTGGATCAGCCAAATGAAAAGAGTCTGGATGAAGGGGATCATCCGCCATTTGAATAAGCCAGCCCAGCACGGATTTCATTTTGGTTGGCTCCAACTTAAAATCGGCACGATCAGATCTGAATGAAACCAGGAAAGGTCAGATATAATACAACCAAGAATTTTTCAAATGCATTAAAATTTACCCCGTCAAAGATTTAGCTGAGTAGTAGAGCAGCACTGAGCCCCAAAGTTGGACTAAAATGAAATCATTGTAAAAAAGAAGTTGTGAATTTTGAATATATATATATATATAATTTGCAAAATTATGAGTTTTTTTATTCACCCCAAAACCTTTGCCATGCTCCATTCCCAAGAAGTGGCTTTTTCCCATTTTTTAGCAACGTTTTCCTCCTAAGACAACCCTCTAGGATGATGTCATTCCCTAAAATTTCCACTTTTGGCAGAGATGAGAGATCGCTATCGCAATTCTGAAGAAGATGGAGAGAATCGCCTCCTCTTGGTGAGGACGACGAGGAGGATGAAGATGCCTCCACCTTTTCCAGGAGAGAATCATCTATCAGATTTCGTGCACTGTTATCCCGATAATGAGAAGATTCCTTTATGGGAGTGGAAGTTGTGGTTGGGATGTGAGCTAGAAATTTAGACCTGGCAAAAAAGGAATTCATATAAATAAATTTGAATACAACAAAAATATACAAATTTTTAGTCACGCACTTGTTTCCCCAACTGTTCTGCTTCTTATGACCCGCAATGAACTTTTCGGGCGATTGTTCCACGGGAGGTTCAAGTTTTAGAGATTTCTTGTAATGATCATCTTCCACAAATTTTAGCAACTCGTCGATATATCGGATGGATCGGAGTTGAGATTGAAGTGTGTAATCTTTTGGGAGATGGGAATAATTCGATTCTGACTGGTAGGTGGTAATTATACGAAATATGTTATTGGCTGAAGGGTTATCATTCAGAGAGCATGATGGGTTGGCCATTCCCAGGTAGACGAGGTCAGTCAAGTATACACCTGAAGGGGAAATTAGAATTAGATGATACTACTTAATTGGAGGCACCTTTTAATTAGTTGGTCATACCAATATAAGGGACGCAAGGGAATCGGAGTGAGTCTAAATGCTCCCTGTATTTGTTGAAGTTGTCCTTATCCGAGAAAATGTCTGCGTAACGGTCAATTGCTTGTCTGTCTCGTTTTGGAACAAAGTTCCACGTACTTTTTAGCCTGAGTTAGTATAGAAGATTTAGATTAGTTTCGACAGTTTGTGGTTATTAATGCTG
>JAQFZJ010000584.1:0-21851 GCA_034695645.1 Folsomia fimetaria
TAAATATACAGCGGGGCCACCTCAATTTGTCGAATTCCCTGCAGGGCCAATGTAGTAAATAATAAGTATCCAACTGTGGTTTCCAACTGTCGATTTTGGGGGCCCCCCTCCTGTTACACCCCCTGCCTGTGCTTGCACAGGCTTTACTCTAGTTATTATAATAATGAACACGGAATGAATGGACAACAACTTTAATAATAACACAAAATTACACACCATCCGCGTCTCAATCTCAACCTATATTAAATGTTTCGCAATTCATAATTAATTAATGTATGTACAGATACAGCACAGGGAAGAAAGATGCGTTGTGTATAATAATAACTCTTCTGCAAACATAATTAATATACTTTCATACATTCTTCTTTGGTTCGTGTTACATAGTTTAATATATGTATGCCCGGAAAAGCCGTCTTTATTATTGTTCTAATTCTCTATAATGTAAAATGTGAATGGATTTCCGACTCGCCGATTTCAATTAGTCTCAAACCTCAAAATCGTCCCTTAAACGACCTTAGTCACTCCATTCACTACTATCACTATTGACTATATACATAGGCCGGATGGATGGGTCGTGTAACTTGACATCCCTTCTTGTTGGCTCTTATCTATCTATTATGTATTCTCCTCCTCACCCTCTCAACAATGGTTTTAGGTCCTCGATCATCCCATTCAAAATCACCAAATAATCTGAATAGGAAATTCGGACTATCACATTTTATATATCTGCTGACTGACTGAATATTCGAATCAATGAGTCGAATTCCCCTCATGCACAACAAAACAAAACAAAAAACGTATATTATATTATATTTCATTTGAAATTCAGAGTCGAGTGCTCATTCGACACACACCCACAGCATCAATGTGGCATGTCCCACTCTCGTCATTGTCCCTCGTGACGATGGAAGATGGAGAAGAAGCATCGCTCTGTCACGATCACGATCAGTCAACATTCATTTACGTATTCAAACAACAAACAAACAAGGACCATTATTATTACCATCCTAAATCGAACCCAGCCAGCCAGGCAGGCAGGCAAGGTGGACAATGGACACGATGAGATGAGGTGGATGGACCCTAGTTGACGAAGAAGAAGATCCACTCAAAAATTGTTTTGTTTTCAACTAAATACCCCTGACAGACGGGGTGGATTGGGTACATGGATAATAAATACATTTTTTAACCACCATGCCCAAGACAAAATTCACTTGAGGGACTTCTCTCATATATTCCATTCATTTATTAATGTTGCATTGTTGCATGGATTCATAATGTCTATTCAACCATTTTTTAAAAAAAAAGAGGATGATTCACAATTTTAGCCGGTAATTCAACAAGCAAAGTTTTTGATTTGGGATGAAGGGAGCACAAGTAAAGTAAAGTAAGCAGATGCTTGCTTTCCTAAAGGGTCGTATGTATGGCGGATGGATATTATATTTGTTTTTAAACTTTGTTGGGTCTGTCTTTTTTAAGGGACGATTCAATTCATTTTTTCTCTTTGTCTTCTCCTGTCATTCGTCATCTTCTGTCAATACAGGGGATAAAAAGGTAGTAATTTGGTATGTTGGTTGGTTATAGTTGGTTGTGTTTTTTGGGAGATACAATTGCTACACCAATACACTGATGATAAGTATGTCCTATAAAGGATGTTGTGTTGACGGGTGACGGAGTTTTAATAAAAGTGTGTTTTAAAGTTTGGACAAATAGAAATTGGAGTAAAAAGCAGGAAGCACCACAATTGTATATTCAATTTCAAGAACATCCATAATTTTAAATACTTGTTTTTAAAGCAAGTTTTTATTTATACACAATCTGTCCAAGTTAAATCAAACCTTGTAACAATAAAACTGTTTTATGAAGCGGACTGTTCTGTCTACTTATTAAAGTACAAGCAAAACAACCTGCCAATTTGTGTCGTTTCAATTTCATCTCCACGATTTTACAACCAATATCAACTCATCCATGATTTTACAACTAATCAACAAACAAAACAATTGTAAAAGTATAGTAATAAAATGTAAAATATTGACAGAACAAATGTTTCGTATTAAATTACAACCAATTTCGCCTCTGCACATCTTTTGCTCTATGCACACTCCTCCTCATATCTGAGAGCAACGTGTTAAAAAGCTCGTTTTTGATTTTTCAGCCTAAAATAAAATAGTCTCTTAAAAAGTGTACCTAATTTTATATGAAATGATTGGAACTTATATACAGAGTGAGGGGAGTTGAGGGAACCCCTGTGGAGTTTATGTGCACTGGGACTTTATGTACACTGCCACTTTTTCATTTCCTATTGTTCGCCCATCAACAGTTTTTAAAGCATCACGAACTTATATTCTCTCTTTTCGACGAGTTCCACTTTTTAATACTCCATTTTATTATATCGCTTCTTCTTCTTCTTACAATTTCCCTGGCTGCCTCTGCCTCTGTTCTTTGGTTTGGTCATTTGGTGACTGTTACATGATAGTCATCCAACCCGTTCAAAATTCTCTACCTTTCTTAATAATAAGATTCATTCGCATATTTAAGCTAACCAGCATGACATGACGCGCGCAGTATGGCATTTTCTTCTTGGACAAGACAATTTTTTTTTCTGGATGTAAAAATTTGAATTTGAATTGGAAGCAGGGCATCATCATCATCCATTGCACAAAACGTCAAAAGCAGTTTCATTTGTAAAGCTGGTTTGTGTGCTGTGCTGTGCTAGTCTTTAGTTAGCTGCTGCTGTCTCCTGCGGTTTGACTTTGACTGGGACGTTTTATAATTTAGAGCTTTTTGTATTATACACTCCTCACCAAGCACATACATATACACAAAAGTCTTTGTGAGATCTATTCACAGATTTGAGCTGTAGTTTTCTGACACGACTACACAGAGAATACGCATAAGAAATAAAAGAAGAGGAGGACTATCAACTCTTCTTCCTTTTCAATTGAATTTCTAATAATGTGCATGCGAGTGGTGGTGAATTGCCATTCAGCTCTTCACTTGAATTTAATTCAGTGAATAATAAATAAGTGTACATGAAATGATGACGATTTTCTATTTAGTTTTGTACACTGACTGATGTGGACCACGGTGGAATTTGAGTTGACCACTTTATACTTTACTGCATTCACATTCAATAAGACTTTTTGAATTGTCATCTTGGAAAAGATGAGTTCGTGTCCCATGCAGGGATGGTTCCGTATAGGTTTTAATGTGAAAAATCAACAGCCGTGAAATTTCGTGCATTATTATTGGCAAACTGTAAACATGTCTTTCGTCCCAGAAGTTGAGAGTCTTTCTGAATAATTGCAATGCAATAAAGCAAAATATGAGGAAATTAATTTGTTTTCCGGTAAAGCTTGCGTTTAGTACTTACTTATGATGAGTGGAGTGGATTAAATACGGAAAATCCTATACAAATCCAATAACCATTCAAACAACACCGTGAGATTTAAGCGTAGAAAACCATGCATTTCTGTCCGATTTCTGTCCGAATGAATAACAACGTCGTGCATTGCATTTCTATTTCTATCCGAATCCAAAGCTAAATAAAGTGGATGAAGGAGAGGACAAATAATGGAAGAAACAATGAAATGGACTTCCTCATCAAAGTGTATCTACTATCGCGTGTCTTTGGTCAATCTGTCCCTCTTTTCAACTCCAATCCAATCCAACTACTCAACCCATCCTTTCTCAGCTGCTGCTGTTCTGTATTACTTATAATAAGTTGGTTGACGGTGGTGTATTACCGTAAATGAAGAAATGCCCACACCCTGCAAACTTGGGAGAAGGTTACATATAACCAACCCATATTTCAGAAGTTACGGTAGCCCCCCGTATAAAACACAATGTCAATTTTCCCACATAATAATACTGAATTTAGACCAAGAACAGAATAGAACACACCCAAAAAAAGCTCCCATTGTGTGTAGCGTGGTGTGGCGTTGTTGTCCCATGCTCAAGAAATTCGAAAATGCTCAGAACGAAGAACATTTGGATGATACTTTGGGTTGCATGTCATCGAGTCATTTGTCCTTTAGACCGGACCAACCAGTGTCACGAATTCATTCATCTTCTTCCCTCTGTTCACTCACTGATGATGAGAATGGGAGTGTTTTACTGTAGATTGCATATTACATATGTGTCCAATGCGGAAATCAAGCAGAGTTATTATTATCAAAATAAGTAAAAAAAACAAGTCCAAAATTGCATATTATGCATAAGTTTGTGCTAGTACAGAACCAACCCGTTTAAAACAAGTATTATTACATAATAGATAAGTATTTGTCAAGAAGGCGGAGTCCGAGTTGTCGCAGCTGGGACTTTCCCTCTGCCCTCCTCCTCCTCCTTCTCGTTTTATCATGTCCCAACAAATGTCTCTCTGCACTTTGTCACTGTCACACGCTTTTTATCCCTGCCCACGAACGAATGAGGTAGTAGGATAAGAATAAAAGACGACTCCCTGCTAAAAAGAAGACTATTCATGCCCAGCGAGCAAACCACTCCGCACTCGCTGTTGGCTGTGGCACTCTGTTCTGTTCTTTTTTTTACGACAAATGTTCTATAGACACGAGTTCCTTTCTTTATTTCTTTTTTTACTCTCTTTTTTTCTTATGATGTCTCCATTTCCTCCCAAATTCTTTCACACTTCACACCTTATAATCCTGCATATCCTAATTGTCACACTTTACCAGAGCTGTGATATGAGTGAGTGAAGGAGTGAGCGAGCGTAGGTTGTCCCCTCCTGTGGCGTGGTGACTGGCCATTTGTCACGAATCATGGTGAATGAATAGTAATGTTGAGCTTCTAATAATTTACAAATGACTTTGCTCAAGAAAAGAAACGGGACATTAGAAAAAATAATATTTCAATAGTTTTGCCATTAAGTTCTTCTATATCCACGTCTTAAATTATTTAATTAATTCTTTAACAAAATCTGTCATAAACAAGGTTTATATTATTATTGCAAAGAAACGCTCGGTTTATGCAGGCAATCAGGCAGGCTTACACAGTGATATTAGTGTCAACATTGGTTCTTGTCACGAACAATTCGTGTGTTGGTTGTGATTTAGCCACTTTATTGTTATTGTGTATGTATGTATGTATTTGTATTGTATGCTAAACCGTCATTAGCCTTATTGTGGGCTCGTTTACACGTTGTTTATTAAATGATTCCACATTCGTCACGCCTCGCTCAATCCTCTCTCTGCAATTTATTATTTGCATTGACGAAGTTGGTTGGTTGATGGTGGAACTGAAGAGTCTAATGTCACGTCACGTCAATTTTGCCCGTGATATGCAATGCATGCGGCTTGAAATAAATTGAGGAGACCTGATTATCATTCTGTTAAAAGAGTTGGGATGAAAAATAAATGCGACATCACAATTACATCGTGACACCTCATTTTATGGGCTGAATTGAAATGGGAAAGGTTTTATCATTATCATCATGTCAATGCTAATTTTTTAGCATGTATATATAATAATGGATGTTTGTACAGATACGTAAGTTGAGTCAAGTAAAGTGAGTGTCATCATCATCATCCTAACCAGCATTGGAATTGAGACTAATTTTAGGATTTCAATGTATTGTGCATCCAAATATTTGCTGCCTTCTATTGTGAGATGTATATAATATTAGTAGAAAATTCAATCCTATGATGAGAGATAGAATGGCTACGATTTGTATGCAAGTAATGGCTGTCATCATTTCATGTTAATCCGTTCCCGTCCTTTTATGGGACAGATTTAAAGGGAAAAGAGGGCTAAACCCCGAATACATACATACCTATGTACGTCTATTGAATTGTGCAGTGAATTACAATTGATCCTAATTCCAGCCAGCCATTTTGATTTGATGGAGCAAACAATAACGGTTGAAAGAGTTTAATATAGTTTGCTCTGCTTTTCGGTGATGGTCTGAACAAACAGAGATGGGTGGATATGGATCATAAATGTCTTATATAACACTAACAAAATGCTATATCGACAGCTCAAATAATTCGGGAATGCGACTGAGAACTAAAATTATTACAATTACTTTTATATGTGAATTTAAGTAAAAAGAAGAGCACATCTAAAGACCCAATATTATATTACGGTTTTATATGCAGTTGAATTTTTTCTTCATAAATGACAACCCTCGACCAAGTTTGACATACCTAATTCCGCACAAAACATGACAAACGCTTGATTCGGATGACTGGGAAAGAATAGGTTTTACTTGTTTTAGTTTAGACACGCTTTTCATTTCATTTCATCAGCTGTTGCTTTTAGATTGAGCTCTTCATTACTTGAACTTCTCTTTTATTTTGGGGGAGAGATAATTGTTCCAATCTGTTTGTAAACGAGCTATGTTAAAGGGGAAATTCACAATTCGTAGAAGAAGGGTACAAACACAAACCAACCACTGCTCTATTTATTTGTGTTGCGAGATTTCCCGTCGGCAATATCTGTGTAGAGGATGAGATTATGTAATGTCGATTATTACAAAGTTCTGTAATAATTAATCGATTCTGGAGGAAGATCAAAACAAGCATGATTTTGTAAAGAACTAAAAGAATTTCGAAATAATAAACGATATAAATATTTTGCTTACATTTGAAAAACCTGTGTAATAAAAACTATAATGACATTAGACAACTACGGAATGGAAGCTTCTTGGTTCAATTCACTCAGTCGCTACGACCGGTAGTTACCAATTACTCGGAGGAAAGGAGAAATTAGCACTTGAACCTGTAATTAGGAATAGTTATTCATGTTATTCCCTGGTTCTCAGGTTGACTTGTCTGTACGTAATAGTTGAATTCAGAGCTTTGGTTCTTGGTTGTAAAATCACGTTGATATTTTTCCCATCCTTATTGTTATATGTTCAATAGGAAGAATGGGACAAGCTTTATGTTTATGTTCATTAGGTTGACTTATTGTTGAATTTCTCACACTCGGGATAAACCAAAGACATTCATTTTGCTTTTCTATTAACGTAGAAAAGGTCTTTATATATTTCTAAAGTTGTGACAGGATTGAGACTACGCACATGACATGGCTGCCTGGCATGAATGACCCTCCGCCATAATTAATTAAACAAGTACAACACAACCGACAAATTACCAACTATCGGATGGAACATCAAAAATCACCAGTTGGTAATTTGCAATTGTTTCATAGTTGTGAACTTGCAAATAGTTAGTCGGATGTGCCTGTCTTAAACTGTTTTAAAAATGACATAAGGATTTATAACCCAAGCGGCTAATAAAGAGTTGCACTAGACTTTATGTGACAGGACGAGAGCAGATTATTCCGTCTAACTCGTAACTGGAGGAAGAACATACATGACGACTAAAAATGAATCTTATCTATGAGAATTATCTGGATGTAATGATAAATATGTAAAAAGGGGAATATTCTAAGCGTATCATATTGCTTGCAACTGAAAGTCCACCTTTGTAAAAAGTGTACACAAGAATTCCACACACTTTAAAAATTATGAAACGCAAATATTTCCATACCGAGGAAAGAAAAGGAGTAACACAGTAGCTCAAATCCATTACAAAAAGAAGAATATAAACATTCCCTGATAATACTTTTTCAAAACTTTGAAATTAAAAACTAACAAAGCCTTCAAATACAGATGCATTCAATTACCACTTTAATTGTTCTTGTGTGATTTCAAGCTTTCAAAGCGATCCGAACCAATAAGTACTACATATAATATTATTTGCTTTCTGGACTGGACTGAATATAGTAAAACGTCCCCAAGAACAAGAACGCGATTCTCAAGACCAGACTTAGGCCAGACCACCACAAACTAATTTTAGTTTTATTTTTAGTCGGACCTTGTCTTCTTCTCCAAGTGATAAATGCATGGACACACAGGACTCTCTTCCAAATGTGGAAACAAATAGATGAGAAGAATTTCAAAGTAAATTTGACCATGACCAAGACCGTGGACAAGACAAAAGAAGACATTACTTACAACACCACCAAGTTGACTTTACATCATTGTGTTAATGTGTGTGCGATGCTCATGAAATGAAACAGCGAGCGATGTCTCAGTTCAATTTACACTTCTCATCATTCCAAACGTAACCAAATTGAACCAGACCACTTCAATATAATAATAACACTGCATTGTTGTTGTCAAAATGGAAAGATGAAGACTTGGGTTTTATTATTACACTAAAATTAACTTGTATATACCACAACTTACTTAACTCATCCTCCATCAGATCAACCAACATATTTTGCCTCCGACATTTCTTAAGTCACCGACAAGTCGTAAAATATAAAAAAATACCATGTTCGTTCACCTGCCCGCTCTGTTCTGTATATAAATATATCTTCATTTAATCATTCCATCTCCATCATTTGATCATGAGAGATCATCTCTCCAAAAAGTGAACGAGAATTTGTAATCTATTCAAATTTTAAGGTTTTATTTCACTGTCATTTATTTTACCAAGGATCATAAATAATTTGGTTTCAATTCTTTTGTTATTAAAGTAATGCACAAATGAAGAATGTCGAGTTGTGAACTTGAAGAATAGATTTTTTTTCTTTGGTGCTGTCACTTGGGTGTGAATTGCAATTATGCAGTTTGCAAACTTTAGTGAACCTCAAAATTGTTGCATTCAAATAACATTTCATTAGGCTTTGTTGCTTACTATACCAATAATAACTTTACTTTTACATTTATTTTTATTTAACAAAAAAACAAGGTTCAAAAATTTTGCCAATACGTATTTCACAAAACGATTAAACCGCAATCATTTTCCCCTGAATTTATTAAATTAACCTGCAATTAAAGATTCTTCGTTCTTCGCCCTTCTCCAGCAAAGTAAGTAGCAAGAAGTAGTATAAAGCTTCTTCAACATTTTGACAGTACAGAATTCACACGCCCTAATCGTAAACTCAAGTTCTTTTCAAAGATCTTATCTAAATTCCCACTGTATACTGTCAGAAAGTGAATGTGTCCATCTACAGGTATTCCTGCATACAGTTTACAACAGTATAAGATAATACACGATAAGCTGTTCTGAAAACTATTGAAATTTGGGGTGGACAAGGACTTTCCATGAAAAAAAAAATCCTTCTCAAACTTCATCGCACTTGACCATCTCTCTCTTGGACGGATTTTTTTTATCCATCCATCCATAATAAGTACGAGATGAAATAAAACATGGACTTGATCATTTATTCGTTCATTCTTTCTGGTTTTATGACCTCTTCTGAGTAAGCTGTTCATCTCATCTTCTTATGGAGAGTAATGCAGTAACGCGGTGTCTTTTCATCCAACGTGTCAATTGGTAGTCCTCCTACCATCAGAAAAAGAAAGAAAGAAAGAAAGAAGGAACGAAAGAATAAAAGGAAATTCTAGTAGCCAAAATTTGAAAGGTGGTAAATGGACAGATGGAAACGCATCACATTTTTTGTCACAATAATATCAGAGACAAACATCTCTCCAACTTTACTTTACTTTGAAGAGGAGACTAAAAACATTTAACACCATCACCACCACTATCACTATTACTTGGAGCAGATGTCAAGTGAAGTCATGCAAGCAAGGCAAGAAAAAATTACCATTTGACTTTGACTACTTGTTCTTTTCCCCCTTTAGTTAGTTACTTTACTTACTTATTACGTGCACTTACTTGGCCCGAATTAAAATTTAAACATCACTGTTAACCCTTTACTTTACTTTGCTCAGTGTTTGAGTAAGTTCTTTCCGCCCAAGGAAGGAAGAGCAATTTATTTGTAAAGGAGTCACACTTTACTTTACTTTAATTTAGTGTTTCGTTCGTCCTCCATCCAAGCCAAGATGAAGATGAAGAGTAAAACCTACCGACGTTATTATTATTATCATTGAATTGTTTATTATGGCCAAAAACCAGACCTCAAATCTATCTCGAATGAATGATGTAAAGATGTGATAGTTTTGTCTGGGTCAAAGTGCTTTTTACTCGAGCCAAGCAAACAGCTTCTGTACATACGTGTGTATTATGTGTCACTCCACAAACGGACTTCTTATTATATTATGCTTGATTCGCTCTTCTCTTTTTTGGTCGGTTCGGTAGTGAAGTGACTTTTTGAACAGTTTGAACATAAAAACTTGTCTCCGGTCAGAATCAAGAGCAATAACATATAACATGCAGTCAGGGAGGGAGGGGCTGTCAAGGGAATGTTCTTCATAAATTAAGAATTACTTAACGGAGACAAGTCACATTTGACACCATCAAAGTAACCAAGTAATTGACGCTTTAGGCATTAATCTCAATTAGTCGTAGAGTTCGCATGATATATAAGAACGAATGGGATGTCAATGTCAATTCATCGTTTTTTATTAAGAGTCTGCTGCTCTTCTTCTACCCATCGAAATGAGATGATGTGACGACCACAATTTTCCTTATCATGCATTGAACCCCATATAACAGTGACAGTAAAAATATTAATTTAGTAGTTACTTTTATACATAAATGGCAAAAAGGTGGGTGTGTTCTGTTCTGCAATAAACGATGAGCTACATAAATCCACGTGATCCCATTTAATCAAGGGAGAGATGCATTTCTCTTAACACTGACAAAAGGATTAAGATTCTTTTTAAGAGAGAAACGGCCCTCCTTGTTAGCTACTCCATTGTGTTCTGGGATACCCTGCTGGTGATGTTGATGATCAATTTTTTACACCGTTGCATTATTGCACAAGGATTCTTCATGCTAATTTCCTCAGTGGATAAAAATGCAATGCAGTGCAGTGCAACCTTCACGTTGTATATGCGTACGGATGGGTTGAATGTTACGCAATGCAATGCAAAAAGGTTGCATTGCAAGAATGGCAAACAAAAATTGAACTCGCAAAATTTAGTACGTTATAAACTGTCATTATTTAAGATTGTCTTAGGTTGTAATTTGTAATATTTTCGAGTAAGTGTCAATCCCGTAAAATAGGATTATTGTTGTTAGAACCATAGGAGATTTCTTCAATTTAGTCCGAAATGTGCAAATCATTCCGAAAAGCGTATTGGAATTTGTGTCTCATTCCGAAAAAGAAATAAACTCGTGCCGTGCTGCAGTGTACTTAAAAAGAAGTGCGTTTTGTTTCTTTATACCTGTAAAGGAAATTTAAAAAGAATCCAAAATGAAATTCTAAAGGTTGTGTATTTGACGTAATGTTGGTCGTAAAAAGCACAACCAATGGCTTGGAATCCTGCTGGGCTATTTTCTCAAAATTAAAGACGAGTACCTAAATTCACGAGTTGGTATGAATACGTGATGCTAACCTAACACACAGAGAAGAACTATTATGCAATACAAACGAAACAGTCTAAATAAATTCCTTGGCATGTGTTATTATTTTCTGTCCAAAATTGAACAAAATCAAAGTTTGTACAGCTTGCATAAAAATCAAATTTGCATACGATAATGACAATTTTTGATATCAGCTGTCATTATATTTGACAAATTTCTCTCAAAAGCTGGAAAACAGTCCAATATTTTAGATGGATTTTTAACCTTTTCCATAAAAAGTATGCAATAATTGTGTTTTTTGCAGTTCTCCTTTCATCAATTTTATAATGACAGAGTGCCAAATCCGTCTCCATCTAACTCAACATTTTTTGTACCTTCTCATTATACTTTATTACAATTTACTTGATGAATTAAGCCAATTACGGGAGACCATATAATGTTTGTTTTCATAATATCAATAACTAAACGCTGCATTATCACATACAAAGAACAGGGATGTCATTACATTACATTTATGTATTAGTTGAGGTCAAGTTAAGGTCAGAGTCCAAAAAGCAATAAAATCGTCTCGCCAAAAGACTTTTAACAAAATTGGCAATGTTGGATTTTTCGTTCATTTTGTAAATTAAGCAATTTAAATTATGGTGAAGACTTCTTTATCATTATACATACTGAATTATCTACAAAATATGGTTAAATTTAATTTTCAAGACTTACAATGTGTCATCCACGAATGGGAACATCCATCACATACGCGAAGCGAATCTTTGGTCGTGGCTGCTACAAAATTGACACAATCACAGCCCGATCCACTGCAACGGAGTTTCTGTAATCAAAATAAACAACAAATTATTAAACAATGAATCGTGTTTAAGTTGAAGCGGATAATAAAATTGGGGCAGGGATGATTCTCCCACGCAATAAAACGATGAAAAGTGTATATAATGTCAATAACTTAGCTCATTACTTAATAATTTACACAAGAACATCCAACACCACATTGACTGACTGACGTTGACTGCGGGTGGTTTTCGGTATTTATTGAAAATTATGGCCGCGTATTTTTATTATTATTTAATATTAGCTGATACATACTTTTGTGTGTATTACTAACAGATGTCTATTTAAGGAGGGCTAAGAATTGCCTTCATCATCATCGCATCTTTAAATCATTTTTT
Organism: Folsomia fimetaria; assembly: GCA_034695645.1. Taxonomy (NCBI): domain Eukaryota; kingdom Metazoa; phylum Arthropoda; class Collembola; order Entomobryomorpha; family Isotomidae; genus Folsomia; species Folsomia fimetaria. The sequence goes on from JAQFZJ010000584.1 coordinate 12,416, forward strand.
CAGATTGATTTCCAGGGAACAAGGATAAAAAAAATTGAAAAAGGACCGTCAAACTAATTTATCAGAGCTAAAAACTAAAACGCATGCAACCCGGTCTGATATAGTGCTCTGTTAGGTAATAAAATATATGTATTAGAGACTTACAACCAACCACCCGAAAGCATTGCACTGCATTTCATCCGTATTAAATAATAAGTTTGATCATGAGAAGCATGTGAATTATAAAACACGCCGCATAAAGCAAGATCGAGACCATACTGTGCCATATGCTAATAATAATAATAGGAGAAGAAGAATCATAATAAATAATCATTTTTGATTCCATTATTCTCCACGAGTTCCGAAGAAGGGCTCAGTCAGGCGGATAACCCACAATGCAATGTGATGATGCTGGTGTAAGCATATTATTCAATAATTTAATGATGAAACCAAACCGGATATGATTTAGTTGATTGGGACACGGAAAGAGAGACGACCAAACATTATCACAAATAATAATAATGCTCATATAATAATCATTTCTAAGAAGAGTATAAAATATCGAGATCAGTAGTCTCATTTTTAGCAAGATTGCAAAAATAGATCCACTCCACTCATGTTTAAAATTCCATCAGTCTGTCACCTGCTTGTCCCTCAAGCAGCACAAATGAAGATGCATATGATAAATAAAAGCTCTTTTCCTTCACCACTTTCATATAATTCCATTCCCATGAGGTAATCCAAATCCAAGTCGTAGTCTCAGTAGCTTAAAGTTTCTTAACATTGGTGAAATGAAGCACCCCAATAAATGCGATCAATAATATATCCAATACTTCCTTCATCCTCCTATTCCTGGTCGTTGAAAGAGGACGGAATAAGAGCAGAGAGGAACCCATCAATCAGTGTTGAATATTCCTTCATCATTTCTCATCTCATCATTCAGATTCTTTTTTGAATAGAAACTTTCGAAAACAAGGGATGAAGAAGTTTAACACACAAGAAAACGGCACCTTTCTATCCATTCTGTCTTCCCATTTCAATATAACACACGTTTGTTTATATCCGCATCTACAATCTATATCTAAATAAATCAATGCCAATGCCATTGCCGCACAGGTTTTACATATACAAAACTAAAACAATACGTTCACATGCTGCCTTCTCCAAACTCGGATTGATTTCCTCTTCTTCTTGAAATGGAAATTAAATAGAGGGGAACAATCTGAGACTTTTGGTTCAGTTCAGTCGTCGTCTAATATGCCGTCTTCTACAAGGGAGACGATTCGCCACAAACTTTTTTATCCGATTATTTTATTACGATTCTTTCTTTCTTTTTCTACTCGCTTCTGATTCCTCAGTCTTATATATACACACTATTATATATACATTTGTCGGCAAAAAGTACGAAAGAAGAAAAGTAAAGAAGAAGAAAAGTCAAGAATTGAACAAATGCTACGGTTCGTCTCTCTCCTGATTCAATAAACACAACGGAGGAGCAAAGTCCTTTTGGTTTGTTGGATGGATTGCAATGGCCAGTTGAAACATGTTATTAATTTTATTTCACTTCTTCTTTAACGTCCCTCTGGGGAGGATTTATGACAAATGGGTCCAAATGGACAGTCCGTCCGGTCAGATTCTTGATTTCTCAGAAATTTATGACTTTCTTTCTACTCCCATCTTTACAACGAGGCAGATGCAATGAACCATCAACTATTAGAAAGAGAGAAATAGAAATAGAGAGATAAAGTGGTCGAGTGCAATTCGATTCAATTATTACGGGGAAGAATCACAATCTGGTCCCAGAATAAAGAATCTATATACTTATGTCCACTACCCGTGATGGTTGTTGGTTGGTGGCACAAATATATCATTATCAGCCCAATGAGTGTAACAGTAACATCTCATTTTTTACCCTAAAACTTGATAAATGAGATACAAATTCTCAATTTGAGGACTTTATAGTTCACTACTAGCAGAAAAATGCTTTAATAATCCTTTGAGCGACATATGTTATTTAGAGAATCCATATATAGTTGTGGATTTAGTAAAAAAAAATTATAGTAAGCAAAGCACATCATCCATTATCTGACTGAACTGCGTCTCGCTTTCATTGTATTTTTTATGTACTTTAAATGTACTCTCGTTCGTATAATAATATACGTGGAAAAAGGGCCAAATAGAGTCATCAAACTCGAAACTCAAGCTATCATACGTATCATCCTTCCACAACCAACAAATACTTAACAATCTGGATGACAAATTGTTAACCGAGAATCAATCATTTTTCACCCGATTCATTTATCCCAAAAGTAGTAGTATAGTTGAAGAAGACACAATAGGACAATGGCAGGATTGACATCCAGACCAAAATGGATTTTTAATGAAGCTTCGGTCCACCGGTCTGATCCCGCTTTGCCACCAAACCGGATATTTTTTTACTCAAGGGAAAGAGAAACTTTGAAACCTTTTGAGAAGAAAGAAACTGATAAAAAAAAGTTTTGGATCGGGTTGTGATGTGAGAGTATCTTTCCTTTGATGTGTCATGACATTAACTAAACTGAGGCAGAAAGGATGAAGAAGATGTAAACTAAAATATGAGATCCATCCTTCAATCCTTGAAATCGATCTTCTTCCTTGAATCCTTTTTAATATTCAGATTGAATACACACAACATACACAATCCTTGTATGCATTGATATGCGGACTTTACATTTCACTCTAAAACATCATTTTTCTTGTCGGATTGTCAACCAATTTGATGATGCAAAGTGTCCAATGCAAAGATGTTGACAGAATCATAAAAAGTTGTGAAATATCTGTATTGTAAAGAATTCAAGATAGATTCTGGCAGAACTAGTTGTAAAGTAAACGATTGAATGTCAATGTAATGGGCCAGTCAACCTGCTCTTTCTCTCTCCTCCATAAAAAATAAAGAACCAAGTGGAGAAAGCACTTTATTACCCCATTTGAAAAGAACACAAAGAACCAGAGAGAAAGGGGTATACATAGGATCGGATGTTAAGAGACCAATTTATAAATTGGTTGGCTAAATGTCCAAGAAATAAATAAATGTGGTTTCTTTACGAGAACCTTTCCATCACCCTCAACCAATAAATTAGAGAGACGACAACGGTAAATATCTCCCCAAAGGGTTTTATTTCACCGTCCACCCACCCATCCACAATAATAAAGGGAAAAGTGAAGTAGCTTTTAGCTGACCAAAGTTTTGATTGGGTTTGATGGTCGATGATCATGGACTGGATGGTCCCTGGTGAGACATTGCGAGGAAAGGCCGGTGGCAGCAGTGGTACAGTGCAGGCAGTGGCGGATTAAAACGGGGAAAGTTTGGTTTGGTAGATCAGCTCGTATAGAGAGTGAATTTATCCTTTATACATCTAACTATAAGAATGAGAGGGTTGACCTGGACGAATAATATGCAAAACACCATTTATACGAGACGGTTGGATGACTCTGATGGAAATATTTTTCATTCACGAGGACAGACAGCAAAGGCATTACACAGACTATCTCATCCTGAGGCAAGGCAGCAGCAGCAGAGGCAACTTCACTCAACCAACGACGAATTTGTATTCTTACCCTTTCATCCGTTAGTGGTCTGGGTAGATGACCATTTTATTCAAATTGGCCTTTTTACGGAAATTGCCTCTTCCTCTCCCAACTCAAACTACGAGTACTGGAATAAGAGTGGACTTTTTGGAAGGTCATTTTATTATCTTGGGTAATATTTCCTTTCACCGCATCGCCAGCTTTCTCCAACTAGTGAAATATCCGTAGTATGAATCAAGTCAACACCTTCCAATTTGCCTTCAAAGTACTGTTCTCGACAGGAGCATATAACTCAACGTGTCCTCTCTCCAACTAACCAATGCCGACTTTTTTAATGCTTTTTCCTGTAACACGTTCAACAGGACTGAATATGTGTACCGGCACCTTTTCAAAATTGAAATTGGCATCAGTTCGAGACTTGACTGCTACAAAGGACGAAAAAGCACAAGGAGGAGGAAGAAAACATTGTCAGCGGGTGGGGTTTGATACAAGATGTTATCTTTTGTTATTTTTTCTTCTCTTTTTAGCCATCTAAATCGAAATCGAGCCAAAATCTAAGAAATAACAATTCCAATAGACAGAGAGACGCACAGAGTATTTTGTACACGACGATGATGATGATCATCATTCTCTAATAGTTAGGTCCACACCGGTCCACACACATTTATACAAAGTCCATTACCTGTGCTATTACAAATGACTCGCAGAGAAGAATTGTGGATTGGACATTGTCTCACCAGGACCAGGACCAAGAAGAAGAAGGAACAAATAAATTCTCTCATGAAGAAATGAGCAATAGCAAAAGCAATAACAATTTACAACAACCCGGCACAACAAACAAACAATGAAAGAGTAACTAAATCTCAGGGATGATGATGATAATGATGATGCTCACCAACCAACAATAACAACAGGGCACAACTAATAAGAGGTAAACCCAAGTAAAGTAAGTAAGCAGGTATATAAGTAAGAATCCATCCTAATAAGAACAAAATCCTATTATCTCTCTCCTCTCACCCTCTCTAAACCACAATCTCATTATTCTTTCGGTGTAAATTCACCCAAAAAGACAATACTGTGAAATGAACTAACCCAAAAGGTAGAGGAAAGTACAACCCTATACATATACATGTAACAAAAGGAAGGACAGGACACCAAATACGATACCATCACATACAATCCATCTCTTTTGCTCATTACTTACACTTACTGCATTTATTTGACGGGTTATGTTATGAACAGAACAACAGAAGAAGAAGGGATGGATGGATGGGGAACAGAACAGAAGATCAAGCGGAATCCAAAATTCTGTATAAAGACAAAAAGAACCTAAACAATAGAGCCGTGTGTATTGTCTCAACAAATTGTGACTGTTGGGTTCACACTTTTCTTGACGTTGACGCCAGACGACATCACATCACATTATTATGAGCCTCGCACTGTTGTAGGGTTGTAAACAATGAGAGGAGTTCGAATTGATAGAAATATATAGCGAGTTTCATTCTATGTATGTATTCTTCTCCCTTCGGTGAAACCAAAAGGAACAAAATGATCCAAATTGAAACTGAAACTTTTTGGTAAACAAAACCAAAGTAAAATCAGAGTGGAAGAGAAAAGATGATAGAAAATTGAGAAGAAATGAGGCGACATAAGGGACAGACTGACTGTGTCGTCGACGTCGACTTCTTTTTAACAAATCGAAAGTCATGGCTTAGCATATTTTACACAACAATGATATCTCTGTGTCTATTACGAAGGGAATAGGGTTATTTTGTGGAGAGGAGTATAATTACAATTAGAATTACAAAATCACTGCTTTTGAGAATAATTTCCCACAAGGGTGAAATATGTGATGAGTGCTATGTATATGACTACGAGGACAGGAAGTTACAGTTCTTCTTCTCTGATTCATGAGATGTTGACGATTTTGATTTGAGCTAGTTAAGGGGTGAACCCTTCAATTATTATTATGTTGGTTATGTAATCTTGTGTAATAATAAGAAGAATTGTGCTCTCATGAACTGGACGGGGTAGAATAGGTTTAAATTGCAAGTGAGATAAAGATAAGAGCACCACTTTGATATATGTGTATTCTTTGTAAAAGTGAGACACATGTCAACCCCTATTTCTTCGTGGTCTTGTTCTGATCACCAAAAACCCAACCACGTACAAAAGTGCCATATGGGTTATACATAGATAATAGAAGAACGAGTGACGATCGGTATGGACAGAAAACAAAAAAGACTCTCCTACTGATTGTCACTCTTAAGATACCTCCACTTTATCCACCTCATGCTCAATAATCAAGATGAAGAAAAAGCGCTGAAATTGACGCTATAGATGATGAACTGAATTGAACTGAAACCAGCCAAACTTTTGACAAAAGACGAAATTTTAAAGGACTTTAATTTTCAGATAGGAATTTCATGCCTGAGATGCGGCGATAATAAAAAAAAGAGTGTAAAAGAACCACCAAAGTAAAGTAAGTGATGAGACTCTTTTAATAAAGCGTGTCAGTCACTCTTTTTGTCAAGTAATGTAGTCAAGTATATAAGGAATGACTCGCTGATTTTCTCCATCCAACCTGCTGCTATTGTGTGTTGTGTAACATTCAACTCAGAAAAGGCTGTCTCTTTTCCAGTCAGCAAGCAAGAAGTAATTCTGTATATCTTGACTTGAAGAAAAGCAAATGAAATCATCCCCTTGTTGATGTCCTCATCTCATCTCATCTATTATTGCTATCATATACATACATAGTGTTGTATAGTGAGAATTAAGCAAAATGTGGTTGCTTGGTTGAATTGAGTCTTTAGAGACAATCGGAAAAGGTAAGTAACGCGACATGCACGGATACGGACACCGGTTCTGGAAGTCATTGTGGTGGTGCATCAAACGATTAAGCAATTTCTTATTATTATGCGGCTTATTTATGTATGTCATGCACGAACTATTTCACGATTTACGTTTTTTTCTATAAATAGACCCTGCTAATTTGAGAATGCCTCTATTCTTCTCTTCCACAATTTGCAAATATAGGTAAACTCGGATGGTCAAGTGAATTTTGCTCGGATTCAAAAAGTAGTCAATCATTCTAAAACACTAAATAATAAAAAATGCTCCGTCACCCTCTCCGGACAGATCAGATTTCTATATAGGTAGCCATCCATCCAGATATTTTACCACCAAAATTCTGTGTGTGAAATTGAGTGAAGTGAGCAATCACTTTCACAAATCCGTTCATGGAATGGAATGGGACACCTGCTCCTCAGAAAGGATGACAGTAAGTGCCCATCCTTACGAGATTTGGATTTAGAGTGACAACAATACGGGGTAAATTGCGGTCCTCCTTTTCTCGTAAGAGATATAAGAATGACATGATATTATCCCACTTGACGAAGGAAGGGGATGAAGGAAGAAGGGAAGGAGTAGAGTATCTGTAAAGTGACATGAATGACACGACATCAACCACGTCTTACATCACTCATATTACATCAACAAAAGAGGAAGCTCAAACAAAACATAAAAAATCAAGATTTTCATTCACTTTCAATTCAATTCTATAATACGAAGAAGTGTCATCTCATCATGGTCATCATGATATCTCCTCCTTTCTTTCTTACTAGTGGACCGTTTAGTTGTGGTCTCCAAAAGGGAAGATGGGACGAAATGATATCTATCTCCCACTGGCCTGCCTACCTTTTTATTGTCAACAGAGAAATGAAATGTGAATGTGAGTGAAATAGTAAGTGGGAGTCCCAAAATATTTAAAAAGTCCTCATGGCAGAAGAACGCCTTCAAAGTGATATGTATTCAATACACACAAAAATCTCAATACTCCTCCAAAATCGGAAATGTCAGCGTCATGCATCCAACCTCTTTGTATTACTTTGAACAGTTTACAGATCATTTCATTCCTATTAATTTTTAACAAGTGTGTGCTTATGTCTTTTTCGTATGAAAGTTTGCTTATGTGATTGCTTCAAGTGAAGCTAAGGTAGACATGATGATATGGATGAGAGAAAACGCCCCATGTTTATTGGTCAAAGGAGGAATAGTGTTGTGTCCACAAAAGAAAAGACGATGAAAATGCATACATAGATTGATTCAACCCTTAATTCACATTATAAAATCAAGAATACGTACATACAGCAGTCATATCAATAATCCACACAGAAGCCATTTTCCAATCTATTTCACTCAAAATAATGTTACAATATTATGCAAAATCACGTCAACTTTGAAGTTGCTAGCTATTCGAAATCGTAATAATTCTTGTAAAGGAAGATCTCTCTTGACATTCCGTCCTCTCCTGCATTCATACATTTTACTTTACAATGTTGTTAACTTATCTCGGCTGTAGCTTGTCATGCAACCATGCATGTCACTCTACCTTACTTGCTTACTTTACTTTTCTCTTGAAATAAAATTTGAGTGCGAGTGTAAATGTCAAAAAATCGTTTTGACTGTGACTTGACACTCCTCAACTCTTCTCGAGAGCAGCAGTTCTATTTCCAATCTCGTTAAGTACCACGGATTGTTTTCTCAAGAACACTTCCAACTTTTGGATGGATGTCACTCAATAATAATATTACCAGTACATTTTAAAATTGTTCATTTAAAATGCGTGAATTTACAATTGGTCAATATATAATTCTTGTACATTTAAACGTAATAAAGATAACTCTCGAACATGCTAATTATTATTAACCGCCGTCTCCTCGTCGTCACCACATCATCTTGGTTTTATTATATATGTCATAAAAATGTAGGATATGTGACTTGGCTATCCAAGTTTACTTATCTTTTCGAAAAAAACAGACAAGTTTAGGTTTGTGACATTATTTATTTCACTTTATCTGTATCAAATAAACCTTCATTCTAGAGCGGGGTGCAATTTACGTGTATAAGCAATTCCCTCAGATCAGGAGCAGTTTTTCCCCACCACTTTATTATTGACTGATGGAAATAGAGTATCATATAAATGGTGCAGTTTTTCCACATGTACATATATTAATATACAATGAGATGAGACTAAAGCCCATAGCCAGAGATATGATGTATCATTACGTACATATCTGGCTGATATGTTGTCGTCCTTATTTTTCGAGACCATGAAAACGGTCACGATTATTGCCTTGTATGGCTCATCAAATAAAACTAAATTATTCCACATTCTCTCTTATTTCCTCTTTTTATGCAAAAGTCTTATAAAATTGTGTAGAAAATAAAGTAGCTTCACCCAAAAATAAAAAAAATGAGCATGTATGTTTGCAATTTTCTTTCTAACGACAATAATAAGTAATGTAACGAGATGACTATGGATATGGATCTTCCTGCAACCAAACCACAAAATTACATGTTCCTTATTTATTTGCTCCATCTCATCATGAAGATAAATAACCGTTGTGACCAAACCCAAGTCACAAATGCCCACAAGCCATAAGTCAATCACGGGTGGATTGGATTGGATTGGTGGATGGATGATGGAACACAAAAGTGGTGTGCTCTCACAATAATAATTTCCATTTATGGCCGGATCATGGTCACTCTCAGACACAGAGATCAACAAAAAGACACACATTTTTAGATTGCTTTCTGATCATTATTTAAGATTACTTTGGTGAGTGTGTGCGAGTCCATTGGGATGATGAAGAAGAGAGTGGTGCAGATGGAGTCGTAGCAAGCAAGACAACAAAAAGTGCAGAATATTAAGTTAAGTTTCCATTTAAATGAGTCAAAATGTGGTAAAAATGCTGCAAAATTTGCATCCATAATTGCACACTTTTTGATGTTTTCTCCCAATCTCGTTCTACTAATTAATAAACCGTTACAAACGAATGTAAAGAAGGGGCGAAACAAAGTGTTTTGCTCTGGCATATTGCTGTGCATA
>JAQFZJ010000585.1:0-21814 GCA_034695645.1 Folsomia fimetaria
AGTCGGACATGGACTACAAAACGTGATAGGTGGCAATGCTCAACTCGAATGGCATAGAAAAAGGATACCTAGTCAGTCGAGTTGATACGATAGGTGTTCGAAACTAGACCGTCAAATTCTGTTGAGGTGGGTCTACTCTGTACGTATCTTTAAAATTTGAAACTGGATGGCAATATTGCACCAATTGCATGCATAATAGAGCCGATTTAAAATTAACTTGAAATTAAAATAAAATATCTGGTGTAAATGGTATGGAAGCCACACAACATCTACTTTAATCTTGTGGGGCTCTGTCCCCATAAGTGAAACGCATGTTAACTAAAATATTATCTCCCTGAGTTGAGTTTTTGTTGTAAAAATTTGCGGTTTTTTGTACTGTCTTTTAAAAGCGATTGTCTACCATTCCACAGTGGAAAGAAACAGAACGATGCCAGTTGAGGGAAAGATAAGTGATCCCAAAAACGGTGGGTAACGAGGGATGACATATATTAAGACAAATAATCAGGTGGAATCATCCACACACTAACTTCAAATAATAATTATTAATTTGATCAACTAATTTGATCAAATAATAATTTGATCAACTTCTTAAGTGACGCCTTCCTGTTATTGTAGCCTTTTACTTTAAGTATCTCTATGGCAGCTTTTCTATACAGAGTTATGCAAGTTCGAAAATGCGAAAAATCAGAAAAAATGAAATTCTGATACTGATTATTATTAATCTTAGAGTATCTAATAATGTATAACAATAATTTTACAATGAATTCTTTAACTTGAACTGGTTAGTTATATGAATATAAAAAGTGGGAATAAAAAGTGGGTACCATTTATGTATAGAAATAATACATATACGCCATTATTATTAACATATTCCCAACGCCATGCAAGGTATAAATGATCTCGTGAATTTTTCAAAACTTTTCAAACACACTTAAATAGTGCCCACTTTTATTTCCACTCACTTGACAACCAACGTCTGTGCATAAAATTTCCTTTTTTCTGATTTTTCGCATTCGCATTTCACATTTTCGCGAGTGGATAAGTAGCAGTGGATATAACGCAGTGGTGGATATGAGGCAGTGGATATGCAGCAGTATAAATAACGTGTAGTGAAAATGACGTGTAGTGGATATGAAGCAGTGGATATGCAGCAGTGGATATGCAGCAGTGGATATGAAGCAGTGGATATGAGGGCCAAACCGTCAGGATTACCCAATTATTGAGATGAACAGGAGCATAATCGAGAGAAAAATCAATCCCGATTATTAGACATATAATGTACATTCCAGTAATCATTAGTGCTATCAATGTTTCAGTGAACTCGTGTTTCCTTCGTATTATTGTGTTTAAGTGGATGATAACATGAACAAAGTTCAACAGGATCCACATTTGAACTCAGGAATGATATTTTGTGTCTCGGACAAGGATGACTTTATTTTCTGAATTCCATTAAAAAAATGAGCAGTCAATAATTTTGCAGAGTTTGAGTTGACGAATAAGCGAGGGGGTAATTACCCGTCATTTCTTATTTTCTGAAAAGCAATGTAGTTTGCAGGCGCGAATGGGAATAATTTTAGAAATTTAGGGGAACAATTTTCAAATTCGCCGAATGTATGGCTTACTGATATGATTATGAGCAATGTGAACGTGGACAATGTTGATTTTATATATTTGGAAAGTACTAATTTAGTAACAATAATATTATTGTTTATTTCTCACGTTAGACAATACAAGGCTTTATGATTAAGCATTAGTAATTGGCGCAGAATAAACTTAGCAAAACAAACACTTTCATGGTAATGCTATGTATCATTATGGTAATAAATAAAACATAAATTAACATATTCCGAAATAGAAATGCGAATTACCGTTGATTAAATTGAGCAAAACAAAATTGGCAAATTCTCTTGAAGAACAATAAAAGTAGCACAACGAGCATAATTGACTATGGGGTAGGCAATTTAATTTTACGTTCAGATAAATTAAACTAGATTAATTATGTACAATTATAATTTGCTATAAACTATATTTCATATGTAGAATTGTGAAACGACTGTAATTTCCCATTTATTGACTGTAATTTCTCAATTTATTTTGTTGATTCATGCTACAATAATTTTGTCCACAGGTGGATGATAAAATAAATATTGGACTAACTGGGAAAATTCATATACTCGTATATATATATATATATATCTTCCTATTTAGTTGAATAATGCACAATAGTTATGCAACTTTTTTTAAATGTTTGAATTGCATGTTTTTACCTCGATTTCACCAACACAAGTAATGAGCCAGTATGTTGTGCACAAAACCCTTGAAAAGCCAAAGGCGTGAGCTCATCTATGAAGTTGCTGCCGAAATTTACCTTGATTGGTTTATACGATTTCACAATCTTTCTCCCGACACGGTTTCCCCTACAATGCTTTGCCTCACTCAGGATCCACATGTCCGTTGCCAAGTATGACTTTGCTCCGCAACTTAATACTACCATTGATGTCCATAAACAATCGCCATAGATTATCAGAAAGAGTAGCGCATTCCATGGCTTGTACTCGTTAATTAGCGTGACTAGTGCAAAGCAAGCAATGGTTTGTATGAATGGAATGAATATGATGAAGGCTGGCATTATTCTCCCGCTAATCGTGGAGTTTATAATTTGTTCCAGAACCTGTAATTGTCGATATTCAACGAGCTCTGGTTTGTCAACCCATCTTTGGAGGAACTTATTGCATTCCGTAAACAGGATTATTATTCCAGTCAACATGGCATAGCCCGAGTATTGTATTGTTCCCACAACAATTTGAAACGCCATCACAAATTCCGTCAAAGAACAAACAAGTGACGGAAAAAAAGATAGTTTGTTAGAATGGCAAAAAAGTGATCCTAGAAATGGTGGAGTGCATGGGCTGAGATATGTTAAAACGAGAACGCCAGACGGGATCATCCATGCACTAACTTCAACCAGGAGGAATAGCGACTTGACAACCATCTCAAGTCGTCTTGTTTGTTTACAACCTATGTAAAATGTAAATTCCACATCGGTCAAAAACTCTAACTTATTCCAAACAAAGATCTTTGTTACCTGTTGCCATGGTTGTTGAGATTGCCCAATTGTTTAGTTGCACATGCAAATATTCTGGCCCCAAATCGAATCGGACTATGAAGCATAAAATGTACAGTCCGGTAATCATTAGCGCCGTCAATGTTTCAGTGAACTCGTGTTTCTTCTTAATTATTGCAAATATCTGTATCATGATGAGCGTAAAGTGCAACAGGATCCATATTTTAACGGAGGAATGGTATTTCTTGTCCCGAACGAGGATGATATTATTTTGTGAATCCCATTGGAAATATGAACATCTAATTCTTTTGCAGAGGTTGAGATGACGAATTAGAGCGGGCAGTATTGTGTGAAAAATCATTTCTAATTTTTAAAAGACAGAACTTTGGTCGGCATTGACTATATTTGTTTTAGAAACGAATTTATTCTTTGCACCCTGAATCCAAAGTGAGCCTGGTTATACTGGCACAAGATGTTATGGATTCTAGCGCATCATTTATTAAGGGGTGAAACCCCTTTATAAGATCGATATGTCCGTCTGTCCGTCCGTCCGTCCGTCTGTCACATCGATAACTCAAGAACGCATGCACGGATCTTCCTGAAAATTGACATACGAACTCTAAGGACCCTAACTCAGACTGAGTTCGAAGATGGGCTCCGCAGGTCACACCCCCTGGGGGGCGTGGTCGAAAAACATGAAAAAAGTGTCAAAACACCATGACACATGTTTCTATCATGATTTTTCGAGACAAATCTAATGGTGTAGGGCGTTTTGACGTTAAACCACCTCCACGTGAAAAGGGGGTGTGGTCAATTATCAATGGGGTAATATGGGATTTGTGTTCGACGTGAATCAGTAAACAACATGAATCATTTTACCCAATATGCACAGCAATATTCCAGAGCAAAACACTTTGTTTCGCCCCTTCTTTACATTCGTTTGTAACGGTTTATTTCATAAATTATTATTGTTGTTTATATTACAAATTCTGGCAGAATTATTCGAGATTAAACTTCATTAATATGTAATAAATAATTCTGAATAAATTCGCAAACCATTAAATGACATTTCAGTTATTGACCATTTTCATTAATTACGCCCGTGTATATTATTGACAAATTCTCAAAGATAATTAATATGTATCTGGAATCTGGACGTAAACTCATTAATAATTCATTCACATAATAATTCAGCTCGAAGTTGGCTCCTACAATAAACATTTGTACAGACCACGAAATGAGAAACATAAATAAAAGATAAGGTCAATCAATTTAATTGTAATTACAGGTACATTCTATTTTACAATAATGGTGGTTTGTTCTTAAAATTTTAATTAAGCAATGTTGGGTGTAGGGTGCTTACGGTCATGATCGCAAAATATGTCCTGCACACTTTGGCGAATAAAGGTCATGACTTGCCAGTTTTGACAAGAGTGAGGGATCCAGGCGGAAGTTTAAGGCGAATTTACAAGGTCGCAGCGACAAATTTGGGCGGAGTTTAAATAAACGGAGCTTAAAAGGTCAAATCTGTAAGTTATGGGGAGTTTAAAAGTTTTGATTGAACAGTTCTATAGAAGCGGTGCCCGAAGATAAGTTTAAGCTATTCAATATTGTGCGAAAACACTCGCATAAGTTTATGCGGTGGAGCGGATTTATCTAATTCTTATCTTTAATACAAATGGTTAATGGCAACTAAATGTATTGTGGGTTCACTCAGTTCACTGGGTTCAGTAATTTGTCCCGTGGAAAATTCTTGAAAACGGTCTGGGAAAATGAGGTCAAAGACCTATTTTCTAGATTCTATTTTTATTACGACTTTGTCGACATCCCTCCAAGTTCATAGAAGACCCCAGTTGACCAAATCGGAATAATAAGGTCACATCATACATGGTTTCACCTAGTTCACGAAAATTTTCTGGAGGCGATAGCGTGACCTTAATATTGACACTATTCAAATGTCGTTATTGTGACTTTAAATTTAAAACTGGTGCAAAACTCACCATAATCTATCAAGTTCCACCGGGCGCCCATGATTTCGACCTTATCCTGTCGAAAATGTGAGCTCAATTGAATTGAAATTGGCGTTTTGGCGACGCCAAGGTCGCATTTTTAAGATCTATAAAACTATAGTTTAGGTACAAACACTTGTAACATTAGGAACTTATAACTAACGAAGGGTGGCCTGAACTGTTTCTCATCTCATACTTCCCATGCCAACCGCGACTTTGAACAAATTGAAGCTTCAACGAAGTGAAGAGAATGGGGCGAGCCTGCTGAATTTGCAGGATCAATGAAGCTTCAAAGAAGTGAAGCGAATGAAGCGACTAATTTGTCAACCCCATAAAATGACGTTTGAGTGAGGCGTTTTTCTTTTACCGAGGTCTGTTTTGAACACCCGGGAAATACTTATTCGGATACCAGTGGTCCATAGCCAGGCTCTCTTTACCAAGAATTGTTGTAAATGATCCTGCGTAGCGATCATGGTCCCCAATTTCTCAATGTTGAAAGTTGCATCGATAATATCGATGAATCTAGTTCTGCCAAGCTCTATCGTGCATACAAGTGGTTTAGAAAGAAGTGATCCCATCCATTTCAGAAACCGAAGTTTTAGTATACTTGAGGAGGGCTGCGGTGGCACAAAGGATAGTGTCATCTGCCGCCTGAGTGGGCCAAATGGGGCTACTGGGTTCGCTTCCCTCCCGGTAGCTGCTAAGGAGTTTTTCTCGCTTTTTCTCCTTAGCCATGCTCAGGTGCTCTTCTCCCTCCCTGGGTAATTGCCCATTCGTGGGGTCCAGTGGTTGTACAAAGTACTTTTACTTTTACTTTTTGTCAAATCTGGGGGCATTAACTGTGTCATTAACGGGCATTAATTGGAATTAACCACCTGGCATTGGGTGGCATTAACTGGACAGAAAAAAGTGGCAATAACTAAAGGGGGCGGGCTTGATTAATGCCAGTGAACGCCGTGAATGCCATTTCCATCCAAGGTGGAATTTACTGGAATTAACCACTTGCATTAACTGGTATTAAGTGGTATTAAATGGAAAAGGAGCCGAACATGTTAATGCCAGTGGCACGGAATTAAACCACCGAAGGTGGCATTAACGAAACCTTGTTTGGGACGGAGCTTATCAAACCTTGGATGACAGGCTTGAACCGGAATTTTCCGATTCCGAATGTGAAGGAATCTTTTAAACGGAATTCATAAAAAATTCTTTTTAGAGGTAAAATCCAAACCATTCCCAATCCAGAGTAATTCGAGTAACGATATTTTTATTGATATCAAGTGAGGAAAATCGTGCTTAGCCAAAGCTTCCACGATGTAGGGACCCATTTCTTTATTCAATACAAATATGAACTTGGTAGTAAATGGATTCACGTGAGCGGATAACAGCAGAAAATTGGCGCAGTCGTTTAGAAAATGTAAATAATTATATCGTGCTTCCAATAAGTATCCGATGCCAATTGATAATCGCTTTCCTAATTTGGGATTGAAGTTGAAAAACTCTGATTCTGGGGCAAGGCCGGGGTAATATTTTATAGTTTTTGAGGATTGTTCGACGCCCTACGTCGGACGCTCCGAATTCGGATAAATCCCCAGACACTAATCGCAGCTGTTCAAAACTGGTGTCGAAAATCTGTAATCTGAAAAGTTTTAATTCTCAGTTATATGCTTACAATTTTCTCTTATTGAAATATTCAGATATGACATACTTACGACTGGATTGAATGGCGATAACATTATCAAATAATGATTTTGAATATATTTGTTAAGATTTTGTATTTATTTCTTAACCAAGTCAAGCAATTTGAATAAATTCCGATTTTATATGTTGTTGCTTTGAGTATGTTGGTGTCTAGGAATGCGTGCGTTTTGTGATGGAGTTACAGGCCGCGGGATGTGACGGGCAGTATTTAGCTCAATGGTCCCGGGCTTTGTCACGGCGTATTTTTCAGTTTTCCAGCACTTACTTAAATTCATGATCAAAACCAATACAATAAATTGCATATACCAAGAGTATTACGGCTAAATTTTCAATATCGTCTTACTTCACTGTACAACCGAAGGAAGGATATTATAACATAATTCCCTTTTATCAACTGCAACAATATAATATGCGGTTTTAATGTTTCAAATCATCCCTTTAGAATTAAAATGACTTGCCATCAATAAATGTTACAGGTTGATTAAATGTTTGAAGCAATCCAGTGTGAACAAAATCTTATAAATAATCCCTTCCAATAACTTACTTGAATACCAATGTAAACTCTTGTCAGTACATTTTATTACAAACAATACCATACTTCAAAACCACTAGTAGAACAATCCCAACTTAATTTGGCATTAAAAACAATAACCACTATTATGTGAAATACAACCTATGTATAATAAAACCATAGCATTTAGCAATTAGAAGTAGTGCAACGTGATAGAGGAAGTGCTTAATTGATTAAATAATTTAATATGTCGCAAATGTTTATGCAATTGGCAAATGGATTCAACCTTAAGGAAGCCTATTGGCTGCAGGGACAGGGACAATAATGGTCTCTTCATTCCTTTGAACGCGGTAGTAAGCAACTCCGAATTTGTTCAAGGGTATTGTGTCCCAAGAGTCCCAACTGTCACCCTCCTTTACACAACGGCACCCCTCAAAATGAAGCGGAAGTTGATGAATTTCCTTCATCTCCATCACTTTTTCATGGGTAGCAACCTTAAACTGAAATTTGACAAAGCGAAATGACCACATTTATTTGATACGAATTTAATAATAAATTCAATAACAAATAACAAACCTGAACTGAGCGAAATGTAAAGGACTTAAAATCCTTTGTCAACTCAAGAAGATCCAACTTCCAGGATGGCCAACGCAAGTGGTCTGCCTTTCCTTGGACTTCCATACTTTTTAGGCCTATCAATAAACAATACTTTCAGAAAATTTCGAAAAAAGTTAATATGAAACCAACCTGGAAAGGTAGCCAAAGTCCGCAACGCAGGAAAAGCCTTCGCCACATTATAGCGAAGTCGAACATCGAGGTGGAACTCTTCCAGTTTTCTCCAAGACAGGAATGCTTCAATTCTTTCCGGATACATTAATGTTTGATCTTTCTCGTCAAATAAACGTGGTTGAATGATTACCTCCAACTTTGCAATGTTTGGCCAAACGCTTCCAATTCTTTTGATGGCGATTGGACTAATATCTTGAATAAGTTGCAGGGATAACGTCTCAATTCCTGGATGCGGACTTGGCAGGCTGTTGAAGAAGGCTTGCATTCCTACTTCAACCGGTTGTGCATGAATCTCCCCGACAACTTCTATTAAAGTTATGCGCTTCAGACTTGGCAACAATTTTGGCGTTATGCTAACTCCAATTTGTGCAAAATAATGAATGCCTTGTACATCCAGGAAGGAAAGGTTTGAAAGAGGCGGGAGTTCAAATTCAAGTATGCTGGATTCTTGCGGATGCCAGCGTACATAATCCGATTCATCACGGAGGCGGGCTGTTTCAAGAACCAGTTGTTCTAACGACTCTTGCATAATGTCCCTTAATTTAGCAGCATTAAAATCTTCGTCTTTCCAATTCATAAATGTAATACAACCCAAGTCCACGGGCGATACGAGTGGTTTATAGCAGAGTGGGGATCCCTTCCAACTTAGAACCTTCAGTTTTAGTAAACTTGTCAAATCCGGGTAGAAATTATCAACAATGGCCAATTCATTCAAGTTTGGAGAGGAGTTTATCAATCCTTGAAGGACAGGGCGAAATGGAAATTTGTAAACCACACAGATATTCTTTGATTCAGTTTGATACGAAATTGCCCGCATGGAAGATCGGATGGGAAAAGTTGGAATTTCCTCGGAATAATCGACATCATTTCCGGTCGTAAGGTAATCGTATACAAAAACTTTCATGGATCTCAAATTTGGGAAAGAATTGTTCTCGGATAAAGCTTTCACAATGTAGGGACATACTTTTTTAGTAATACAAATTTTCATCTCGGTCGTAACTTGATTCACGTGAGCCATAATAATCCACAGATTAGAATTGCTAATATTCCATTCCAATCTGTCATCTTCTGCAGTGTGTAGGCCAATATATAATCGCCGTCCCAATTTGGGATTGAAGTTTAAAAAATTATCTTGAGCTAGGTCAATCTCATCGGTTTGGAGAACCGTCCGTCGCCCCAAGTGAGAGGCACCGAAATCGGAGAAATCCCGAGATACTAGTCGAACAAGTTTTATTGTTGGAAGGTCAAGGTGTTTAAAGATGGTGTCGATAATCTGCAATTCAATTAGATTTGATTCAAACTATTCGAAATATTTGTATTAAACTTACCAGTGGATTTAATAGCGCGGACATTATCAAATAATTTTGAATATCTGTATTATGAAAATGATTTTGAATTAAACAAATTAATTCAGTTAAAATATTTGGAAATATTTCATATTTTAACTGTTTTGTTTATAGTAGAACAGAACATGGTTGTAAAAGGGTGAAGGGCGTGCTTATGGTGGTGGTGGATTGTTACAGGCCGCGGGATGCCATAGGGCAGTATTTAGTATTTCTGTCTTTTACAGTTTAAATAAAATCGTCGCAATAAAATATGAAGCAAACAATAAATATGAAGCAAGCAATAAATGTCTACTGTCAAAATTAATTTTATTATTACAAGCATTAGAATAAAACGGTTCAAATGCTATTACAATAAATACACTTAATTTAAGATATATTTAAATTGTATTAACCTAAAGAAATGGTTGACAGTAATAAATTATTAAACATTATATTGAAAATTGTTCAGTAACAAGTCCAGTGAAAGTTGAGAGGGTTTGATCGATCAAAATTTTAGATACGTTTACATTGTACTTCATTCAGAGCCCTTTTATTGCGGATTGTAGAGTAGGACATTTTCTTGAAGAAATGACCTCCATTGAATTTCCTAGAAAAGTAAAAAGGTAGAGAAGATAAGTGATAGCCTTTATTTCGGATAAGTTCCCTCTAAATAAATACCTATTTTTATTGACTTTTCCACCACCTTTACCATGTTCACCGAGCTCTTCGACATCTCTCGAACTTGGAAGGATATTTTCACCTAAGCATAAGTAATCATAAACAAGTCTTTATAGTTAAGGTAATGCTTATCTTACTCTTATAATTAATAGTACAAATTATTACGATTTAAAGCCGAAAATGGATTCATCTTAAGTTTAAGAAGATCTCGAATCTTCCCAATTTCACTCAGCCTTGCCTCAATGTCACCTTTATTTAAAAAACGACAAAATGAATTTAGCAAAATTATTCAATTATTTCCTCGTCACTATTAATATTTAAACCACAATTACCTCGATATGGCGAAAACTTAGGCATCCTAGGAATTTCCAGCCTGTCCACATATTCTTTATGCCATTTCCGCACTTGCAAATTTCCCAAACAATTCAATTTTGTCATTATCTCGTCCTTCAGGGTGACCATTTGTCTCAAGGAATCGTGACAAATGGAACAAACCCGATATTTTTCAATCATCTGGTCCATATTGTTCATGCTCTTATTGCTATATTTAGAAACACGGCCTGGGATGGGAAACATGGATTGATGCATGACGACATCTTCCAGCGACATGTTGACGACGCACGGTCCAATCCTGGTTGACCCACAGATTGAGCAGAATCCTTGATTGTCGTCGATAAGGTGAGGATTCCCTGAGTAAATTTGGGATTCGATAGATAACTTTCGCTCCAATTTGACGACGACAGGATTCATTTCTAGGTCTGATTGTCCTACAATTTTCACTGCCAAAAAGTATACGTTAAATTAAATTGTAAATCAAATTAATGTATATAGTTTTAATAATAATATTAAAACCAATACCTTAATTATTGTAGATCTAACCCGCCTGTATAAGTTTGTACAATGAATGTTGCTAAATTGGTGTGATTAAATTACTAACTGAGTTGTATGTGAGTTAAGTATTAATTTATGTATTATTAAACAAAATGAATGAATGAAACGAATGTTATTATTATTTGTGCGAGGGAAATCAGATATTGTGTTAGTGAGGATGATACCCGCTCAAGCCCTACTCCCGCTTATGTAGTGTATTTGGTAAGCATGAGAAAGTATTTTTGTTAACATTCACCAAAATAAAATTCATATGGACATAAATGTCATGGTATGGTTATAGTTTCATTTAAATAGCATATACTTAATTCTTGCCTGATTTGATGCATGTGTTCATCTTAAAGGACTAAATAAAAACATGCAATATTTATGTATGTATAAGTCTGTAAATTACATTCTCCATGCGAAATTAGTGATTTATTACAAAATAATGCAATACATACGAAATAAATTAAAGTCATCGTATAATAGAATATGACACGCGCATATTTTGACTTTTATCGTAAATAAATCATGTTATTATATTTCTCATAAATTTACCTTGTTGGATGAGAGTTATGAGTTATGCGTAAATTACAACCAACGAACCAACCTCTTTTAATACTCGATCGATACAAAGAAATATTTAATCTATAACAGTAATAATGATAAAACTTAAAGATGCAATTGTGTAAACTTGAACAAAACAAAATTACCTTCACACCTCAAAAAATCTCATTGTATTATCTTTTCCATCCCACCCTCTAAATCTCCATAGCAACAGGATTTGATTAAAAAGGATTCAATTTCTACATCTTTTTTTTAAAGATAGCAACAATCGTAGCAATTAATCGTCGTAAGTCTTCCGTCTTCTACATATTGAAATGTCTCTGTCATGAAAAACATGAACTTGTGCAAGACTGCAAGTAATAAACTTTTATAACCCAAATCGCTTAAATTTGTTGTTGCTTACTAATAAATTTGAGTGAATTTTAACCCTTTATTCCCAAAATTCAAATAATTTACAAAATTATTGTTAGCATAAATTCAGTATGCAACGCCAGACTAAAATTAACTATTACTAAAACGACGGTGGTAAAAGAGAAAAATTTATACATCATATTAGTAACGGTTGCACAGCGACCAACGGTGACGTAAAAAAAATACGAAAATGATGCTGAAAATAAAACTATGCTTCGATGGTGGGATCTTCTCGTGGGGAGGTCTGTTAGTAGGCTAGTTAGCCAGTTATTAAGTTATAATAAAATCCACACTGAAACTGAAATTGATTACTGTCTAATATAAATAAATCTTACTTACTCTACTATAATATTATGTAGCTAAGGTTATTCAAAAGTTCACTCTTTTACGATTTTCATCTTAAAACCTACATATTTTCTTGGTAATCATCGCCTCCTCCAAATCCTTACTCTCATCTATTACTATTGCCAACTCCATCCCTTTCTAATCCATTCACAAACTTTCTCCATCTCCAACTTTTATCTCCCCTCTTCCACCACAGCATACCCAACTTTTGGAAAGGTTGTCTCAACTCTTTCATAATATGTTATCGAATCCACTAACTCAAATCCAATTTGTTTAAACAATCCATTCTCACATTCCTCCGTAATTCCTACATTGAATTCGCCCCACTTGGGAAATGGACTCTCTAAATTTGTCAATGTCTCACATGGCGGATTATTCGTGGCAAGAAGTGTAGTGCAAATTAATTGAATGAGAACATTATAATGTCCTAAAATTGCAATTTTTCTTAAGGATTGAAATTGTTTGCTTTACTAAATAGTTATCCCATTTTTTTTAAGAGGTAATATCACTGGGCGGTGTCGCCAATTTATTCCAATAAAAATTAAAATTACAAAGTATACTACCACAATTGCACCTTCCACATAATCACCAAACTAAAACATACTAAACACAAATGATGAAAAGTTGGTGGTGCAGAAATGTTGACTGAAAAGATGAATGCGCGTTACCCGGTTCTAAAACTATGACTCTGGTTGCATTGACAAAGAGACAACCATGGTAACCATGGTAACCAAACTACAAAATCTAATATTAAGTCACAGAAAATCATAAAAAATATTGTGACATATACAAAATGTTTTAAATAATTGTTTTAATTAAATAAAATTTAATGCCGAAAACTTAGAGATAATTTTTCGTAAAATTTGCACATTATTGTAGTGTTAAAATTCTAAAAAAAGAAGAAAGTTGCCAAGCCTAACCTGACTCCTAATGGACTCTCTAAATTTGTCAATGTCTCACATGGCGGATTATTCGTGGCAAGAAGTGTAGTGCAAATTAATTGAATGAGAACATTATAATGTCCTAAAATTGCAATTTTTCTTAAGGATTGAAATTGTTTGCTTTACTAAATAGTTATCCCATTTTCTTTATCTTCTGTTTCAAATCGTATGCAAACAGATGTGACTGCACGACCGTCAATGCCGTTATGTCGTGGTGCAGAAGAGGTTTGGCAAAATTGATCAATCCTAAAAGTCGTCAATTTTGGCAGGATTGGAATTGTGAGGGGGTGCATTTGAATTTTTGACAGGAACGCAGATTCTGGCTCTATTTTTTATACGAAATTCAGGTATGCAAGAACTGACAAAATGACGGGGTGACGATATTTTTGTAATAGATATTTTATAAATGGTTTCAACACTCTTAAATAAGATTACTGACAGCCCAGATTATTGAGTTATTATTAAACAAATAAGTAACATAATTCCAAGACCTACTCTTGGAAGGCTAGTTAGATTGCATACTAATGCATAACGAACCTACTGGAATTTAGCTACAAAGCGAATTCTTTATGGAAGTGTGAAAAGGATCTGGAAAGTTGACCTAAATAAAGTGCTTAATAAAAAAATTATTAATATTATTCTTAATGCATATTTCACATGCCAATAAACTTTCGACACCTTTTCTTTCTCATACTTTTGTGTATTGTGACGTAACCCAATGTATTAGCAAATGTGCTTAGAATGCTGGAGAAAGTTGCATTTAATTCTAGACTCTGGTGAAATTCAAATCTGGTAATGGGCGAGAGTTGCGAAAAATGTTATTAATCTCTGGCACCATTTTGTAATATAAAGTCTTAAACTGGAGACTGAATTATAATTTTGGCTGCATACAAGATGAATCGCATTTTGTGGAGCCCTAGTCAATTTGGTATGTTGCAGGTTTGCATAATACTTGATTACGCGAGGAATTATGGTGCCAGAATAACTCTATGATATTTGAATACACTTGACATTTTAATTGTAAGGGAGGTCAAGTTTGGCATGGACAAATTTCTGGGGAATATTACATCCATTGATGGTGTCACGTTGGCCCTAGTAATTAAAGTATGAGCGGCAATACGACCGTACAAATTAACTGGGGAAATGCTGAGGATTTTAACGTTAGTAAAGGTCCAGATAACTTCGAAATCGCGATGCGAATTTGAATCCTTCTGTAGCGGTATTTACATCCTTAGAAATATAAGCCTCTTACAGTTTAGACACTGAAATTATTAAATTGATTTAGATACTCTGGAATTTCTTGGTGATTTCCAAAACGAAAGTAAACTCTTTTGTGGCAGGAGAACTGGAAAGAATTGACTTGGGCGCCATCCATAAATTATGTAACGCGGGAGGGGGGCGGCGGGTCTAACTGAGTGCGATACAAGACGTGACAGGAGGGAGAAAGGGGGAGGGGGGGTGGACGCAGCCCGGTACATAACGTCCATTAAAGTGCTTGAAAAACCCTAACCTTGGTAAATTCCTAAATTGAGTCCAATTAGTTTCTTTCGCATATAAGTAGCCTTCTATAAGCAGGCCAAAATGTTTTTCTAATTATTTTTGATAACTGCCAATTTTCACTGAATTACATTTTCAAACAAACAAAATTTTGTGCATTTTTCTTCACATTCCTACTTTATGTCTCCATTGGAGCCTCCATACTAAATTTCAGCTTTCTACGACCAACTTTCAAAATCGGTGGGGGTCACCCCACTGTGTCTGTCCAATGAAAAATTTGAGGAATTTCACTTCATATTTCTAGTTCACACCTCCAATTATGCCAAAATGCCGAATTTCAGCTTTCTCGGACTAATTCTAAAATTTGGTGCCTTGGACACCACCGACCTATATGACCCCCACCGGTCAAGCTTTCATCCGATCAAGCCCATCTTCGAATTCGTTCGTCGCATTGCATATATGCATGTTTGTGCAAAATTTCATCAAAATCGGTCAACGCGTTCTTGAGTTATCGCAACACAGACGGACGGACGGACGGACGGACGGACGGACAGACCGGGTACATAAGCCCTGGCTCGGGCTAAAAATTGACGATGCAAGTAGCGTTAAGCTTATTAATAAAAAAAGTGAAAAGTGATTAATGCTCATTTCTTTGTGGAACATGATCTTGGAGATTAATAATATTTAACTTGGATTGGTTGTTATTACCAGGAAGAACAACTTCAAATAAAAGTCTTTCATTACATTATATTAAAACAATGAATTCTGTTGATGAACTTGTGATGAGATGTGAAGTTGAATAATATTTAAAGTCGAAAAAATTGTGCTTGAAATTTCGATTAAACAGTAAGTGAAGGATATAATTCTGGACTAGCTTAAAGCTTGGATACGGATAATGCATGGAAATGAAAAGGGCTGTTGGAAGAAGTTCATATAGCGACCGAAAATATTGAAAAGAATATAAATCGAGAAAATAGTCGTATAACATAATAATATCGAATATTGAAAATAATTATAACATATTATTTTGTGTATTGGAAGTTGTTTTGAGAAGTGCACATATTGTGGAGTAAACAAATACACAACAGGATAACAACGCCTAATATACTATGTGAATTTTAAGCTGAAGGGTAACTGTGAACACAGTGTATGTACAACACTTTTTTGCAGTCAAAACAACCAATATCTAATGTTCGAATTAATTCGCAATACAATATGAGATGCAGAAATCTCCCATTTAACATGCCTACATTAAGCAGGACTCACTTTTCATTGATAAGAACCGTCATTTTATTCGAGAAGGGAAGCGTAAGGCATACGCCGAGACATTTTAAAAATTTAGGTTAAAAATAATTAATAAATAAAATTCATAATCAATCACATTCTGACACAATTTTCAACACACGTTAATTTTCTATACACAATAATTTTCAGTAATAAGAATCAGAACATATACCTTCTGGTAATCCTGTTTATTACGTAACGAAGCTAAGTTATCTAGCAAACAAATTTTAACTATCGAATCTGGACATACATATTATTATCATAAATGCATTGTTTAGTAAATCAGAATTTGTAAAATTCCAGGTTTCTCATTTGAACTGTGTCCTGAAAATAACAAATAATTACTAACGAGCTTTGATAATTGAAAATGCCATTATTAAATAATTAAAATCCGGCCTACTTCATGATTTTATTCCTGTCCATTTTTCAAATTGCTGTTGAAATATTCAATTATCTTTACTCTGGAAATATCCCTCCTCGGATTAAAATCCAATTATCTGGTAAAAAGCTGGCCTCAGTGGTGTCATTTGCATCAAATGAATGCACATGGACAGACCAGGATAGACCAATTATAAGAACTAGCAAAAATTTCCCAATATTTCTCGACAAACCCATAATGACTCGGAGATTACTAATTATGTTCTACTTGATTTGGTAGTTGGGAGATGACTGGAATGTTTGAGTTGAATAAAATGTACTTTTCTTTTGATGGATGGAATTTTTTCAACTGTAAAAAACACACCTCATATCAGTAATTATCATAACTCTTGGTGGTGACGGGTTTGGGATTTCCCTTCAAGCGGTTGTCACCATGATACATATAGGCAGAGAGTTGTATTAAGAGTTGACATTTTCCTGCATCATCATTCATTTTTTCCATTACACATGCAATGGAATCTTTTTTTTACTAAATTGCCATACATAATCTCAGCGTGCAAATTAATTCTAGTCTACATTCTTATAGGATTAAACAGGTATGTCTTTGACAATGCTAAAATTTTTTGAACACAAGTTGTTAATAATCAATGTGTCTGGAATGTGGCAAGAACTATTGCTTTATAGTTATTTATCGTTGTCGGAATACTGTATTATAATAAAATGACACACAGTAACGTAATGTAAATAATGTTAGTTCGCGTTAATGATAGAAAACTTATTATTCAATTCACTTTTCTATTTACAAAATGAATATCGTTTACGAATCATTAAGTAAATGTTTCTTTAAATATAACAACTGGTCATCTGGAGCCGAGTTTCTTTTTAGAAATTCAGTCGTTATGCATTAAGCATCAAAACCAGCGTCTTGAATTCAATTGTAATATTTAAAATGGATTGAGTTTCTGTTATTTTCTATTAGTGAAATTGTTTTATTATATAAGTATCCAGACCACTTAATTTAATTATTTCTTTTCGTGTGCATGTGGAATGTTGCAAAGAACGGGAACTCACTCAAAAAGAAATCCGCATGGTCGCCTCTCCGTGCCAACCTTACTAAGGGTACTTCTTAAGTGATAAACGTGTTGGGCAGTGTTACAGCGTCCAATGGTCATTGATGTTATGATTTGTGGGAAATTTAAAAATTCGTTCCGTGTGCAGTATATCTCTATAAATTGTTGAATATTTCGATTTTAATATCAGAAAAGGCGTAATTTTCAAGATTTGTATATGTGTAGGTATGTATGTTTTCGAAAGTATGTAATTTTATTGAATATTTGTTGTATTGAAGATTACATTTTATGGAATAATTCTAACATCAAAATTTTATGGAATAAAATTGTTGCATAGTGAAACTTTGGAACTCGACTATCACTACCAACATGTACCTCGTTACTAGTTTGCAACGTGTCAACCGAAACTCGAGTTAACCTTCCATTGATCCATCCCAGCGTCCTGGTGTCAACACCTCCAATCATTTATTGCACACAATACCAACCAAACCATGATAAATCCTATATTTCCTACTTCTTTGATGTTGATGTTGGCAAACCCTTTATTTGCAAACTCCTTATCCCAAGATCCCCGCCTAATCAATACAAACTTATGGCCGAGCAAAACCATTTTTACAAGTTTCAGACTGGAATCCATATTCAAATTCATAACTCCATTTTCTCAGTGTTTCGTCCATATCATAAATTATCAAGGAGTGGATTTGAATAACTCGCAGGGTGAAATCCCACTCACGATTTCCCGATATGATTTCATTCTTGTTAACATGTCTTTTGAAAACTCGACGGAAAGAAGCAACTACGTCCACTTTGGCTTAGGGTGGACAGTTCCCAAAAAGATTTTCGTGAGAAATCCTTATGATCAGTCATGGTTTGGGGAATATGTTGGATTGGAGGATAGATCAGCATCATACCGGAATTGGCTGTGTTCGTTGCAAATATATTTGCTGGTGCCGGAAGCTCCGGACAAGCCGGAAAAGGTTTGTTGGCCTTTGTGTAGATTAATGTTGTATGTAGGTATTAACAAAATATTTAACAAATTCTAGCCATTCCGCTGGTTTCAAGACATCCCGCGCCCTTTCCTAAATACATGGAGAAATCTTGTTGTCCCGGCGAAGAAAGCATTTTTTTCCTCTTTTTCCCATCCATCGTATCACCTTCTCGTCGTCGATCATGGTGACAAATCACCCACCGATTTTCGTACAAAAGTTGAAATAGAGTGGAACCTAGCAATGGGGGACGTCTTAATATTTCATCACACAAGTCATCTACTCGTGTTGAAGATTGAGATCAATAATAAGTCAGGATATTTGAAGTCACCGCCAACGTTAAAGCTATGCTGCAAATTCTGCAATCCAAAGATAAGGAAATATTTCAAACTTTCTGGTCCTGCGACACGCTCCAATATTGACAGAACCCTCAATTCTTTTGATCAACACATCGATAGAGCGGAATGGTATGTAAATGGACGAATGTTTGACAACAATCCAAAGCCATTTTACTTGCAAAAATACGCAGAGATTAAGAGCGATCTTTGCTTCACAAATATTCCAAAACTAATCTCAACATATAGAATCGCCGTAGATGACATCCTCTTTCGTTCGATCCTACAAAATGCTACCTTCTACCACAGCAAGACTTCGAATTTACGTGATTGCTACATAAGGAATCTAACAAGGGGAGAATGCGATAGAACGGTTGCGTCAGAATCCTATCCACATGTTACATTCTCATCGCGCGAAAATGATATTGTAACCGTTACTCTGGAAGACTACTTCACCTTTATTTCTTGCGGTGCCCCAATACAGTCCAGGATTGATTTTAGAGGCTATATTGCTGCTTTTGATTTGCCTACTTGGTTATGCATTTTAGGATTCTACGTTGGAGTGAGTCTATTCCTTCACGTTATGTTTAGATTGTCCGGTAGTTCAGAGATTACACGAAAAGGATTGGAAGCAACACCATATTTCATGGGAATTAAAGTCCTTCTTGAACAGGGCGATGATGTCGCGATCAACACTAAAAAGCTGAATTGGATGTACTGGGTTTGCGGCGTATGGATTTGGATGGCCATTATAATAAGTAATGCTTATCGTGGAGGGAATTTGGATATGATTATCGCTTCGTTCAAAACAAGGCCGTTCGAATATTTGCGGGACATTGCAGATTTGAATTTCAATATGTATAGCATTCCTGATATTGGTACATAATTTTAAGACGTTTGTATAATACTTGACACGTCCAAAGAATTTATGATTTTCAGATATGTATCAAAGTACACATGATCACTTCGACGAGTTGGATACGCCCGTCAGAAACTCAGATTTTATATCTGAGGTCAATTCTATCCTACACTTGTGGAAGTTGCAGTCCAGCATCTGGCGTCCAAACGATAATGATACGAATCTGCAACTGCTTAAGAAACTAGATGCCAGCAGCAAAATAATTTTACATGAGGAAGCGGCATGGTTGTATTTGAGTCCGCATTTGTCGACAACGAGTTACCCCGAAATTCTAGAAAAATGTAACAATGTTGCTTTATTTGGGTGGTGGTATGGAGCCTATGTGTCAATGGATGATATCCACTTAAGCTTGACGAATGGTGGCAAACCAAAACTTCGGGATAAGATTGGAGTTGGGAAGGATCATCTCTTCAAAAGAAATGTAATCATAAAAACTCATTAAAAAATCATATTCATATTCACTAATCATAAAAGCGGATTATTGGGGATAAAATTAAAACATTTTTCTATATTGTAGTTCGGATGGAGACTAGACCGTTGGGGACATAAATCAATGCTGGAACGGATTTGGGCCCTGGAGCAGTCGGGCATATTGCGCAAATGGAATGAGATGCAACAATTGCACA
Organism: Folsomia fimetaria; assembly: GCA_034695645.1. Taxonomy (NCBI): domain Eukaryota; kingdom Metazoa; phylum Arthropoda; class Collembola; order Entomobryomorpha; family Isotomidae; genus Folsomia; species Folsomia fimetaria. Next base: position 20,304 of record JAQFZJ010000585.1, read on the forward strand.
CCAAAATCTCCAGAATGAGACAGAAGCAAAAGAATATCAAACATGACCAGACTGCTCTTGGGCACACTTCAGCGAATTTAAAGGGAAATTTGGTCACGGTATTTGCCATCGGAGCCGTTGGCCTGGGATTTGGTTGTAGTTGCTGGATAATTGAGATATTTCCTAGACTAGCATTGAAAATGTATGGGGTTTGCAAAAATATTGCTAGTGTAATAAGCACAACTTCCCGCAGTATACTTGCGTATTTGCAAATCGCCAAAATCCCTCTCACAAATTTAATGTATGGGGTTTGCAAAAATATTGCGAGTGTAATAAGCAAAACTTCCCGCAGTACACTTGCGTATTTGCAAATCGCCAAAATCCCTCTCACAAATTTAATGCGACTATTGTCGTCCATGGCGAGTTACAAATCCTGATTGCCCCGCTGCGATTCTATATGAGAGAAGTGTGAGCTCCACTAGATATTTATTGGAAGATCTCAACAATAAATTCAATGTTTAGAATCGTAAAAACTAATTACCTACAGTTTTTAATTTCAGTCTCGTTAAAGTCGATTAGTATCTGAGATACTGTATCACTACTTCAACAAAAATTATTCTCGCTTCCCATAACAACTAGCTATTACTATACATACATATACTCGGGTAAACCAGTACATATCTGATGGAAATTATCCGTCTTAATCATCACAACATGCGATATCATTTCATGGTAATTAGCGAACCAGGCAGAATTTAAAGATGAGGCTAAAACTTTAATAACCAATTTGTCTGAAAATGTATAAAGTTCAATCACCCATTCATAATAATCTCACGGTGCAAACTACTAATTCATTAAAAGAAATCAAAGTACATACACCTCTCAATCAGTCTGTCTTAATCCACTACGATTCATAAACAAAAACATGAGATGCATGGCTTTTACGAATCGAATAAATATAATTCAGTATAATTTTTTTAACCAAGTTAGCGCAGTTGTTGTTGTTGGAATAATTATTATCGATTTCAATTGATCAACAAATTACCAACCGATTTTGTATACTTAAACATTATATAATTGCGTGGTTGTTGGTTTTTTGTCTTGTCTTGATTATTGTTTTGCAGAGCACATGAATAAAGATAAATATTTTATTATAGTTCGGAATTATCCTCCTTATTACGATGGGAACTAAAAATTGCACAAGTATAATTTGTGGCTACAACGCAACGGCCCAAGCCCCCAATTCCTTGCACAAATCAGTAAACTGTGTGGAGATGAATCAAAAATAAAACACAATGAGAATTTCTGTACGTATTTTCACACGGGATTATCTGTCATGTTGAATAATAGGATTAAGCGTAGGCTTCCATTCAATTATCACGCCCAACAACTTTTATTCCATTGTGTCTAAAAAGTGGAAAAAGTTTGCCTTAATAAACAAAGTCGGGAAAACCTGTGCAAATTTCCCCACATAAACTTCCTTGTTCTTGTTATTTTCGACTGATTGTAGCAATCAAGTTCAGGTTCACTTC
>JAQFZJ010000586.1:0-21786 GCA_034695645.1 Folsomia fimetaria
AAAATACGTTTTTTGGGGGGTGGCGGTAAAACTGATGGGGGAGGTCCTCGTTTCGTCTTGTCTTTGGCTTTTGGCATAGTGTGTGTGGTGTAAATTTGGAGATTTTACAGAGAAACCAAAACAAGTTGTACTAATTTAATGTAAACAATAGCTGTGTTCTGGACTAATTTCGGGAATGTAATGAGAATGCATCAGCTTAGCCGTGATGTGCTTGTTGGCTGAGATAAAGAAGCGACCCCACGCTCAACCAAGAAAATGCCAAGATTAATCTTGTTCCAATATGTTTTTGACATTTTCGCTAATAACTGAGGGTATAATAACACACGACTTCACAAATAAGGGGTGGGGATTCCCATGTTAAGTTTGGAAAATTTTGGGAAAAGTGACACTGGTCCACTGCATCCAAAATTCCAAAATTCATGTCGAATAATTTCAGTCATTGTTCTGTCAAACAAACTTAAAATTTTTCAAATCTATGCAGTGGTTGATTTTTATAATATTTTAAAAGCCGGGATATTCATCTAAATCACCCTGTATTCTGATTTCATATAGGTTCATCGTGTTTCTTCCCGATGGACAAGCACTTGCTCTCAAATTGTTGAACGGTAATACATCTCACAGACATACATACACAATAAGTCGCGTCTTAAATTGTTAATTCATCTGTAGTATCAACACTGTTCAAATCACAAGTGAGCATGCTTCAAGATACAACACTTCCTACAGTACGGAAATGAACTGGCTTGACAGTGTTGATTCGAAAACTAAAAATCTTCCATTGGTGGAAGGTAGCGGTGCCAAAAGGAAAATTAATCCTCACATGGTAAGAGTTAATTTATATATGTCATAATTCCACAATATTGTCTAATTCATCCTCTACTTTAGACATTGTACAACAGCGTCATTGAAGAGAAGATTACCATTGAACAAGTCAATACGATGGGTGCTCGACTGGCAAAAGGTATTTTCCGAACAATTAATGTAAACTTTTGTTTTATTGATAACTAGTTGTACAACAAAGTTATCAAATCAGACATTCACAATTACAAGAACATATCTATAACATTGGTCTCAATATGTGAATTGCATTTGTTAAACTGATATAATTTTTTTTTCATGTGGACCCCAAAGAAGCCAAGGTACAAAATTATCGTCTCTTTTATTTCGTTCGCCTGAATATTCGCATTGTTTCAAGCATTTGTTTGCATGTGAAAGCGTTTGCTGTGTTGTGGAATGAAATTATGTGTTAGTGTTATGTCACACAGTATTGTAGCTGCTGTCATAATGAATGCCCAGCGTTTACAGGGTTCTTGTTTGTGGTGGTAATGTTATATCGGTTGCGTTGGTGTGTTCAGTTCTCTACAGTTCGTATTATATTCTAATTCGAAGATAACGTGTGCCGAATGTTTGTTTGTAAATTTCGTCATTTGTAAGTATCATGTACAATTTACCACGTGTACAATTTCAATACTAAAAAGTTAACTTGCACATTTAAATTTGACTTAACCTATTTATTTTTTAACTAATAATAACGGCAATGGCTAATACAGATATTGCCACTCACATTGCCCGATACGGCTAATGGCTTTTTATTAATTGTTGATTTAAACTTACCCGTGCCAATAATTTGTTTGTAGGGAAAATAAAAAAAAATTTGCGATTGATATTCTTATTCGTAGTGTGAGGTGAAGAATGTAATAATATATAATCTAATTTCTTCAGCTTGCTTTCGCTTTTTATTCTATGCTTGATAATATCATTAAATGCGATGACTAATATATTAACTGAGTAACTCATAATACAGAGGTATGATTCCATTGTGGACTCCTATCGTCAAACTATGGAAGACACACATCCTAGTTTAAACGTCAATCTAGTCAAAAAAGCCAAAGTTCAGTCAGCTGAAGAAGTTATTTTTCAAGAATTGGATCTACTGAATCTCAAGTATCAACTGACCGTCGATAACATGTATCACCGTCTACAACAACTTGCAATAGTCGCAACACAAGAAGATCCATCTTTTGAGGTATTCGATTTTATATTGAAAACATATTATGTAATATTGTACTAATGTGTTTACTTTTCTTATATTCAGAAGCCACTTGTACCTGCTCCTAGTCCTATTCAAACTTACCGTGTACACGCTCAACGCGAAGCCACCGGTCCACTCAAGTATAAATAGAATATGACGAAGAAAATTGTCAATTTTTTTGGTTATGTAAAAAATCATTTGTTTGAATTACAGTGAGTTTCTCCAAAGCAAAGGGGAAGAAGACACGGTCGACTTTGTTCAGCAAAAGTCGTCGGCAAACATTACATTAACTCCTGCAAAAGGCCCCACCACTAAAAAGTTATCCGTCCTGGGGCTCAAAAATGGGAATGGTCATACGAACGGAGACAAGGAAGGATCCGGCGATGGATCTTTGGGTGGTGCTAGTCTTCACTTTACACAAATTCGCTCCTCTACAAAGAAAGTTGAAGAAGGAATCTCAACGGATACCCAAAATTATGTGATAATTGACCCTCTGACAGGGGAAGCGCTAACGCTTGGTAAACAATTGAAACGATTAACATTTTACATACATACACACCACATGGAATAATGGCTCGGATATAATTTTTAATAATAGTCAATGAGATTCGGTTTTTGAGACATAATCATATGTAACTGTTTCAAATTGAAATGATAATTATCTCTTTTGAGAAATCTCAAATCGAATGTCATAGACAAATAAGTAGCACATCAACAAGACAGTAACTTTTAACACACTTTTATGTATAATTAACAGCTCAAGCGATCGGTTGCGGGCTTGTTGACATTAAAACGGGGGAATTTGTTGACCCCAGAACTAACAAGCGAATTACATTACAAGAAGCTGCAGAGCTAGGATTCATAGACTCAGGAATTTTGCACAAACTTATGGGATTGTGTGGCCTGGTTGATCCACAAACTGGAGAAGAATTAACATTTTTAGAAGCTATTAGGAGAGGATACTATGATCTCATTAACGGTGTATTCATCCACCCTCAAACTGGGGAACCTATTACGACAGAACAAGCCATTCGATTAGGATTAAGTACGAAGCACAAGGTAAGACATGTTTTTATTACACCCTGCTTTACACGTATGGACCAGCATGATGGCCATGATCTCTTGGTTCGACGTAAGTTATTTAAATCTTGTCAAATATACCAGGAGACTGTACCTGGTGGTAGTATAGCGGATTGTGATAAGCCTTTCCTTCCTTCTGACTCTTTTCCTGTCTCTACAACACTTATTGGCCAATCTTCCACGGATGTTCCAATTGATGAGAGGCCATCGTCACACTCTGTTGAGATGGATAAAGTTATTCCCATCAGCTTCGATATTTCGTTATCCAGTGAAGGTTTAACGAGTTCCCCTCCTTTCATAAACCCCAAACCTTCTTTGGTACAGTTAGTTAAATCAGGTGTGATAGACCCCAAAACAGGAGTGATTAGTGTTGAAAAACTGAAAGAACTATCTCCAGACGTTAATGTTGAAGAAACAACTATTACTTTAACGGATGCCTTCAAGCAAGGACTGATTTCAGTGCAGTCAGAGCACGCAACTTCTGGACATGGACTTGCAGAACTGATAGAGCAAGAACTTGTGTCCACTATTTCAAATTCAGCCGACCAGACACCTCAAGTCAAAATTTTAGACCGATTTTCTGGGAAATGGTTATCACCACAAGATGCAATCGAAGCTGGAATTTTAAACCCATCCATCACAGAAGTTTATCATCCAGAAGAACATGAACGAATCACAGTTATTGATGCTGTTCAGGAAGAAATCCTTGACTTTCAGAACGGAGTTTGGAATAAAAGTGTCCCCATTGCGACTGCACATTCAAGCCAACTCATTAGAAAGCCAATTAGTTTAAAAGATGCTTGTGAGATGAATTTAATCAAAGAAAAATCTGGAGACAAGAATGAGATGATCTTTTCTACCATTATGGACCCAGTCACCAAAACCGATCAAACAATTTTGGAGTCAATTGCTGCAGGGAATCTCGATTCCATAGATAAAACTGTGTCGGACACTGCCACAGAAGAGATGATCAATTTGGAAGAAGCAATGCTGAAAGGAGTTGTGACTCCAGATGGGAATGTGATTGACACCAAAATGAGCACAGTTGCCCCCTTGAAAGAAGCAGTAAAGAAAGGTTTATTGTCCAGCACTGTGCGAACCACAATTTTTGACATTCCAGGTGTTACTGATCCTGAAACACTCGGGCCTATTTCCCTGATTGATGCATTGAATCGACAACTAGTTGATTCCACCAAACCGTTGGACGTTAATCCTCAAATTCTGTCAATTCTGGAGTCCCCATCTGGTCTTTTGGATGATAATACTCATGCCGAATCTACTCAATTGTCAGTTTTAGAAGCTATATCAAAACAGAGATTACTCCCCAGTGGAAAAGTGTCAACGTCCACGACAAGCTCACCCGTCCCTATTGACGTGGCTGTAGAACATGGACTTCTGGATCCGGAGAAAGCTCAATTCCTAAAGGGACTGTACAGCATCAATTTAACCACTGCCACTGTGACCACCACTAAAAAACATTTGGTGAAAGTCCATTCTCAGGAGATGAGTTCTACTTTCCAATACGCAGACCCGTTATCCAAAGTTTGTCTTCCAGAGGAGCCTTCCTCAACCTCACATTCACTACTGCATTCCGGGGGTGGAACTGGAACTACCCCAAATCCTGAACCTTTGTTGGAACAGGACACACAAATGCTGACATCCCCTTCCGTTCATCATGTGATTGATAGGAGCCTTTTAAAATTACCTTCAGAAGGATGGAGTTTGGCAGAAGCAATGGAAAACCCAATATTTGATGCTGTTTCCGGATTATTCACCATACCCGGCACCGACAGACAAGTCACGTTTGAAGAATGCATTCATCTTAAAATAATCGACCCCTCTTCAGCTGAACTTGTTGACCAGAAAAAGAAGAGGAAAACCTCAATTATTCGTGGACTTGAAAAGCAAATCATTAATTCGACGGGGCACTATCAGGGTCACACAGATGACACCAAGAATCTTCCACTAACTGAATCCATCCGCCGTGGATTAATTGTGTTGAAAACTAATGATGTAGCAAAGATTTCTGAGGCTGACATTAGTAATGCACCCATAAAACACCTTGAACTTCATCCTCATGAGATGGAACCCACAGAGCTCGAACTAATGGAATGTATGCCAAGTCCTGCCCCACAAGTGGACTTCTCCCTTCAATCGATGATACAACTTGATAATCCATTAGATCAGGAAGTGCTTATTAATGCTGCACTTGAGGAAAAATTAGACTCTAAACAAGTGACATTAAAGGATCATCTAGGAAATACTTTAAGTGTCCATGAAGCTATTGATGCAGGATATTTGGATGCAGCTTCCGGGTTGGTGAAAGTTGAAGGGAAGTCGATGAGTATTAAAGATGCGCTCAAATTGGGTGCTTTAGCCATTTCAGCTGCTCCAATTCTCGGAGTCAAGGCAGTTTATGACTCGTTGGCATCCAAAATTGCTAATGAAAAGACTTGCCAAGAAGCTAAGCATGTATTAGATTCACGTGAACTAGAGACGTCAGAACTCACAGCGACCTTGCAACCAGAAGCACAAATAACCAAACAACAGTCATTAAACCAGTCCGACCCTACGCAAAAGCCGCAAATACCTAAAGCAGAAGATAAGATTAGTGTGAAATTTAGTGAGCATGATGAGATTATAAAATCAGAACAGTCCACAGTTGAGCAATCCGTAACATCATCATCATCAGTTACTACTGGTGAAATGTTAAACAAAGATCAAACGGATGGTCTTCCTAACAGTGGCGAATCTGACCCTCACCAGCCGTCCTTCCCTCCCACGGAAGACCCTACGATGGGCAAATCCATGCAACCTGTTGTATCTACGATGCCTTTTGATAGTGGTGCAGAAGAGGTTAGAATTATATCTGAAGAAATCATTCCACTTGAGTCTGTGTTTACCACAACAACCACTACCACCACCACAACTGTCATTATCACCAAAATTTCTCGTCAAAAAGTGCCCATCGCAGAGTTGATATCCAGTGGGATGGTGGATTCCAAAACTGCTGCAATTTTGTCAACTCCTAAAAATTTTATTGGACCAGATGGGAAAAATATTGATCTGAAAGAAGCTATTCAGTTGGGAAAAATTGATGGAAATTCTGGAGCGATACTGGATCCTCTCTCCCAACAGTTGTTGACAATTAATGAAGCAATTGTCAAAAACCTTCTGGATGATGAAGCTAATGTGTTGCTCCCTGTTGGAAGGAGCGTCACTGTTCCTGAACTCAAAAAACAGGGCTTATTCGATCCCAATGAGCAAAAAATAATTCATCCGGAGACTGGGGACAATCTCACTCTGTCAGAAGCAATTTCTTCGGATGTACTTTTTGGCAATTCCCCTGTCACTGATCCAATCTCTAAAAAGCAAATGTCCCTTTATGATGCCTTAGCTAAAAATATTGTGTCAAACGAAACTGGTGGAGTCACTGGAAATGATGGGAAGGAAATAGATTTAATAGAAGCTGTTGAAAGTGGAGCATATGCAGACGCCCCTCATCCATTGCAAGCTTATATGGCCCCAGTGGCAATGACAATGCCCACTGCAATAAAACTTGGATTGGTAGACTCGGAGCAAGGAACAATTACCAACCTCAGCACTGGGGAGAAAACTTCAATATTAATTGCAGTTCAGGAAGGGAAGATTATGGCCAATCCTGAAGAAATGCGTGCCACCACCACCGTTTCTGAAGGCCCTGTCGATATTTCTGATTCCAATGCATCCACAATAAGTGACAAAGTTGTACTTTCTCCGAGCACTTCCTCATCTTCTGCGATAACTTCTTCCTCTGATTCTCTCCCCGGCACAACGAATTTGTCAGTGAAGCTGAAAGAAACACCAAAATCCCCAGAGAAGAAAGTAATATCAAGCAGTGTGTCATCAGATACATTGTCCACTTTGGCCCAGTCTCTTGAGCCTTCAATATTAGTAATTGACCCTAGATCTGGGAATGAAGTGAGATTGGGGGACATTCTAAAGGAAGGAGTGGATCCTGAAAGTATTAAAACCAAACATCCATCATCCAAGGAAAGTCTGTCATTAAAGGAAGCCATTGGTTTGGGTGTCCTGGCCATTGTTGGAGTTCCAGTGGCTGCTGGTGCCATTGCAGCTTCACTGATTTCTGGTGCACTTGGAGAGAAACCTCCGAACGAAGTTGAACAAATTCAGACCATTGACATTAAAACATCTGCCAAACCCACAACTTCCAAGATTCCTGCACAAGACAATGTTGGCGTGCTTGACGAGGACGACGATGATTTTGGTCACATTTCAAAACCATTTCCACTGAACATTGCTGTTGCAAAAGGAAAGTACAATCCTGAAACTGGACTGATTCTATTGGACGACAACAAAGAATTTACTGCATTAGATGAAGCAATAAAAAGAAATGAGATCGATGCCCATGCCTTAACGTGCATAGATCCAAGAAATGATCAGTTTATTACGCTTGAGAAAGCAATAGAGATTGGGATTGTGAATGCCAAGACGGGTCAATTTGTGGACATTGTAACAGGAGCTAATGTGTCCCTAGATGAAGCTCTTGAGTCTGGGATGCTTATCAAACCAACCAAGAAGATCTCCTTACCTGATGCTCTGTACAGTGACAGATACGATCCTACCAACAACACTTTTATCACTTCCAACGGTGAAAGCATTCCGCTAAAAACTGCTATTGCCAATAAAGAAATTAACTTGAATACAACATTAGTAAAGAATTTCGCAACTGAGTCCGTAGTTCCATTCAGGCTTGCAGTGGCAGATGATATTATAAACATTGACACTGGGATGGTGAAAGTCTCTCCTTCCGAACTGTTGAATCTCCGGGATGCAATTGAAACTGGAGTGATGATAGAAGTCCGTCAACCACTTTCTCTTAGTGAGACATTTATGAAAGGTCTCTACAAAGATGGACATCCCAATCCATTTATGCACCCAGTCACGGGAAAGAACATCACATTGAATGAAGCGTTAGTGGAGAAAATAATCGACTCGGACAGCGTTCACGTCAAAGATACAAGGTAAATAACATTGATGTTTTATTTTAAATGGTTATTATTATTGTGATGCAAACGATCAACAATTAATTACGTTGTTATTTTATGATTTTATAGGGAAGGCTTCGTAAAGAAAATGTCTCTTCAAACTGCAATTCAAGAGGGATTTATGTCTGGTGATGATGGAAGTGTTCAAGATTTTACCAAAAATGTCAAGTTGAGCTTAGCAGAAGCCGTTGATAGTGGCCTAGTTATTGATAGTCGAATTCCTATTTCTCTACAAAAATGTCTACACTTGGGATTATATTCGGAAAACAGTGGACGAGTGACAGATCCCAACACTGGAAAATCCATCACTGTTCACGAAGGAATTCGACGCCTTGTGCTAAACCCAAATCTACCCTGTGTTTGGAATGAAGAAGAGGCCAAAATTTTGAGCCTAGTCGAAACCTGTCGTGTTGGGATAATTGACAGACAAGAAGGTTTGTTTAATATTCCGTCAGGTGTGGCATCAGTCGAAGAACCTGTCCACTCCCCCGAGACGATCAGCTTGTCCCAGGCGTTGGAAGAAAAACACATTCTTGACATTGAAAAACCTTTTGGACTCTATCAAGCATTAAAAATTGGATTATACAATAAAAACACTGGAAAATTCGTTCATCCTTCAACAGGAAAACATCTCACATTGGAAGACTCCTGCAAAGAAGATCTGATTGACCCCAATTTGTCTATATTAAAATGTCCCAGTGATAGCAAATTACTTCGATTGCCGGCTGCGGTGAAATTTGGCGTTGTTGAACCTGTTAAGGGCGTTTTCCACGTGGATTCTGCCAATTCCATTCCACTCGATGAAGCCAGAACAGACGGGTTTGTGCTAACCACTGACCGACCATTGTCCATTGTTGACGCAGTTCAAGAACATTTGTATAATTCGAAAACTGGGAAGATTGCAGACACCCTTCTTGGCGAGTGGCTGACACCAAGGAATGCCATCAACCAAGGATTAATCGATCCTTTAATATCTGCGGTTCAGAATCTTCGAAATCAAAATATTAAATCTCTCACTGCCTCATTGGATGATGGAGAAATAGAAAATGAGAAAGGCTTAGTGATTGATGCACGCAATGGAAAACCCACCACTTTCAATCGTGCAGTTGAACAAGGGATCTTAGTGAAAGTTCCTATACCAATATCATTCGCAAAGGCTTTACATTCCGACTGTATCGATCTCAAACGGGGGGTATTCTGCGACCCACGAACAGCAATAACATCACCCCTTCAAATTGCCATCCTTCACGAACTAATTCATCCTGGAAGTGCAGTTATAAAACATCCCGATACTGAGGCATACACAAATCTCAGAGAAGCTATACAAATTGGACTTGTTGATCTCAACCGCCGAGCCCTAATAGATCCTTCCACGCTCAAACTAAAACCCCTTTGCATCATATTTGACCAGGGGACATTAGTGTTTTTAAGAGAATCCGTGTCATTCGATGTGGCTCGTGACAAAGGCTTACTGAACTTAAAAACCGGTCAATTCACGGATCCCAATGCAAATGACACATCTCCAATCTCCTTGAAAGAGGCTGTAGACATTCATGCCATCGACCCAAACTCCGCTGTGATCAAAGATACCCTGAAGAAACGCTTATTAAAGCTTCCAGATGCATTTAACGCAGGCTTAATTGATTCCAACAACTCAACTGTGATAGACACTGCCACTAATCACGCCATCCCCCTTGAACAAGCCGTCGCTTCAGGTCTCATACTTTCTCCTAGAAGTCCTCTTGGACTTTTGGAAGCTTTAGACTTTTCCCTGTACGACCCCGTCACTGGAAAATTTGTGAACCCGTACGCGGCGAATAGTGATTGTAAATTGAGTTTGCATCAATGTATTGCCAACAATGTTATCGATCAAAATACGACGATGGTGAAAGCACCGGCCAGCGGAAAAATTCTACCCCTAAGTGATGCAATAGCTGAGAACATAGTTGATGGGGAGTCAGGTTACTTTTTAGACTCTTCTACTGGCAATCGTCACAATCTTTTGGACGCGTGGAAACGTGGTTGGTTATTGCCAGCAGAGGCACGGGTAAGGGCCACAACAATAAGTAATGAAGCTATTGGTTTGACTTTTGTTGTCACTGGCATTGAAAAAGCTTCATTCGTTTTGGACTGGCTCGTTTGTTCCGTACCATTTTATTCCGCTTGGGGAATGTTTGTATAAAAATAAAAATAAACCCACCCTTTTAAATATCTGAATGCCTCGGATATGGGAGTTTTCCCCAAAAGGAATGAGTTTTGGCTTATTTAATAATAATACAACTCATCAAACAATGCTGTATTAACAAAAGTGCCATAAAATGCATGGGCACTTTAAATGGAGCCTTCTCAAATTATTTGACACTTGACTGGAATTCCACAATTTTGATTTATTCAATGGTCACTGCAAAAAGTACTTTCACTTCACCGCCAAATTGTTTGTTTACGAATTGACCAACGTCTACCATTGTTGGCTGGTTTAGATCTGGCTTCTGCATGGCCTGACACCACACCACAATTTGCAGTAATCGACGGACTTGAGAATTTTTTGTAATGGACTGACCTATACTCTCCGCACCTTTACATTGAACATATTATAAGGAACTTTTTATTAAATGGATCGATTTATTCCGAGAAAACGAAACTGACACCTAAACCAAAGCGCTTGTATATATATAAAGATTCACGAAGCACGAATCTTTGTTTTGATATGTAATATTTTGGGTTGATATCGTTTGTCGTCCATGGGTAAATGTTAAATGCATTGAATTTAATCATTGTGATTGGTATTGATGAGTGGCGGTTGAGTATGCTACTGGTTACCACTGGTTGTATTTTACGTAGTCCTGCATGAAAATACATTATGATATTCATATTATGCAACGCTTTCACAAGTTAAATAAATGGTTTGAATAGAATGTGATGTTTGCAATTATTACGCGTTTGGCTATGTTTGAATGTTTTTGGCGAGGGAATTTGGGCTACAATTTTTTCAAATGTCAATTTCTTAACAATTTGGTATGAACTTTCAGCTTGCCATTGAAGCACAGTACAAACAATGTGAAGGAACCATAAATAATCTCACAAACTGGTTGAATGACGTGGAAAGGCGACTGGCGACTCAAGAAACTCTGCGGGAAACTGTGGAGGAGATTAGGAAGCAAACCCTGACCGTGAAAGTATGAATTCACAAAAGTATGAAGTAGAATAGATTTAACATGATGCGCCTTTACTTTTCATAGCAAATTCGAGATGATGTGGAAGACCATAGTCAAATGGTTGCAACCTGTCTTGATCAAGTCAGGCATCTTGTTGCCACTGGTGGGGAAGGTCAGTTGAAGTTAAATTATGAAATGAGGAATTGATTTGTCAACTAAAACTTTTACGAATATGTTTTTTTTAGTTCTATCCAGTGAAGAAATCAATACTCTGGAAAAGAATGGAAAGATTTTGAAAACTAGGTTTGACTGTGTGGTAAGTTACTCCAATAACTTGATGAATTTAAAATACCGAGCTTCAACAATTCCACTAATATATTTCTATTTATTGAAACCAAATATTACAATGTTTGTTCTCGGGTTCTACAGGACAACTTTTCAGAGAGTTTGTTCCGTCAACTGACCACTGCGTCAGATGAATTAAAAAAATACAAGTAAGACAATCAACAATTATATTCATGTGCTAAGTTTTCATGCCACAAATTTGACACTAGGGCCGAGGTGACCACCTTCAAGACGTGGATGGGTTAGTAACTCGATTTTTTTAGTATATTTTAATAATAAAAACAATCTCTTTTCATTCACAACATTCTCAAATTCTTCTCATTGCATTAAAAAATAAAATCCGGATAGGATATTTAAAATTAACAATGTTGTATTAAGTATGTTAAATGATTTAGACAAATCTATTCGCACATTGGAGGAAAAAGAACGCAACGTGAGCAATTTGAGCGCAAGTGGCCGGGATAACACCAAAGAATTTGTTAGTGATGTTATTGCACATCAAGGGGATCTCCGTTTTATTACCATGTCGGCTCAAAAATTCATCGAAGAATCTCGAGTAAGTTCTGTTGTTTTATTACGAGTATAATCATTTTAATATTTAATTGACATTGAACATTAATGATTTTGCGATCAATTATTATAGGAGTACCTTCAAACGCTAAATCAATTCCGTACCAATCTACCTCAACGATTGCCATACCTGGAAGTTAAGGAATCGACAATTAAACATGAAGTGACTCAGATCACAACCGTGTACCAAGACTTACTTGCTGTAAATATACAATTTGATTTTTTGGATAGGATGTAAAATTTGTAATCAATATTTTATTTTTATATAGAGAGCAAATCGTCTCTTTGACAAATTATCTCAGTTAGGCAACAAGCAGAAAGATTTCCAAGATGGTTAGATCAACTATTACAATTTTAATTTTATCCATTAACAAGGAATGTTTTTCTAAACTTTTCAGCGCTCAATAAAGCTATGGCATGGCTGAAGGAAGTAACACCGCGAGTACAAAAGGTGTTGTCTGAGCCCATTGCAGGAGAACCGAAGCTTGTGGAAGATCAACTTAGGTTAGATTATGGAGTTATCATATTTAAAATTGATTGATTTGTGAATTTTTTTCATCAATTCTCGTTTGATTAATTTTTAGTCGAGCTAAAGCATTGCAGAGCGAAATCCTGTCAAATGGCAAACTTTTTGAAGCTGTGCGACAGGCTACTAACAACCTGCTCAACAGCATGGAAGAATTGTCTCCAAGTGAGAGAGACGCTGTTGAAAGAACAACAACAGAATTGGAAAATAAATATCAGAACCTTTTGGACGCTGTTGGGGACAAGATTAAGGTAAATAGGTTTTACTTAATTTGACAATTTTTATAAAAATACAAATCGGTCCTAATATCATCTTATTACTTCATATTATGCCATTCCAGGATTTGGATACTGCCTTGGTTCAGTGTCAAGGTTTGCAAGATGCTGTTGATGGGGTTTCCACTTGGCTTACACAAGCTGAATATCAATTGAAGTGAGAAATTATGCATACCACAATGAATGTCTTGTGTATTTTTTGTTTGCTCCATTAATTTCAATTTAATTTATTTTCAGAAATATCAGCAAACCAGCTAGTCTCATTAGAGAGCGACTTGATGAGCAAATTCGGGAAGTTAAAATGTTGCAGGCTGACATTGACTCACATCGCCCAAGCATTGAAAGTATGGCCCGATCTGCGGATGATTTATTACGCTCAAGGAACGCGACCGTCTCTAAAAAGGTGGAGGGCAAATTGAAGGACGTCCTTTCTCGCTATCAAACGATTGTAGAAAAATTAGTTCAGCGATCCGTCTTCCTACACGAAGTATCCACTCATTTGGACAGCTTCTTATTGAATGCTAATCACTTTGAACAGTGGTAAGTATACTATATTTATTTAACGAAAAATTAATTTGGACTCTGCACACATGGATTGTCTGAATTTTTATATATGTTATGTTTGTGCCCTTCCAGGTTTAGTGAAATGTTTGAGACCCTTGAGACTAGATTAACAGGGGATGACGCAATGAGCAAGCTGGATGAGCTTATGAGACGCAAAGACAGTAAAAAGCATGAATTTGATGAAACTATAACATCTGGAAAATCTCTTGTCTCTAAAAAGGATGTGACCGACACCAGTCCTGTAAAAGATAAAATCAAGGTACAAGAAACGTTGATCCAGATCACAACCGTTGATATTTCTTGATCTATTACTTTTAACGGGAATTATTAATTCAATTTTTCTTTTTTTTTCAGGCATTGGAAAATCAATGGAGAGATTTAATTGGTTCACTTGATGAGAAAAACAAGCTGGGAAAAACCCGCACCGAGGCATTGAATGCTTATGAAAAGTTGAGAGATCAGGTCCAAAAATGGTTGACTAGTATGGAAAATCGCGTGAATACTTTACAACAAGTTGCTGTTGATGTTGAATTGATTAAACAACAAGAAATCGAACTCAAGCCTATTGTCAAAGAACATCGAGAATACAACCCAACAATTGAAAAGGTAAATGAGCTTGGCAACATATATGACGCTCTCATCAGAGGTGAACGATCAGATAGCCCTCGTCGTAAAGTAACAAGTCCCGTCAAACGACCCAGCATGCGTTCCACGGATACTCGAAGTCCTTCTCCGTCTAAAACTCTTGGTTTTGATCGGAGTCCAATGTCACCAAGTGGATCCAGTGGATTTGGAAGTCGCAGATCCAGTCAAGAGGGATTCCTAAATTTAGACGATGCCAGCCCAGTTCAACAACAACTTAATGAAATCAATCATCGCTACAACTTGATAGGAATGAAGTTGAGTGACAGACAGACAGAGATTGATTCCACAAGGGAAGAAGTCAGGAAGATTGCTGATAATTTGAAGGCCTTGGCTCAGTTCTTGGATAAAACTGAACGTTCTCTTCCAAAAGACTCTATTCCTCAATCAAAGGACGAAGCTGACAAAATGCTAAAGGCAATCAAAGCTATCTTGGAAGACATGTATGACAAACAAGGAATGTTAGATAATACAAGAACACTCATCACTGACCTCCTACGAAGAAAGCCAAATGTTCCGGGAGCTGAAAATCTTCAAGACGCATTTGACGGAATTAGTCAGCGATGGAAAGATCTGCAAGATAAATGCAAGCGACGAGTTGGATTCTTGGAACATATTAAGGTAAAAAATAAGATTTTATGTTTATTATTTATTATTTATTATTTTATTTTTATTTATTATTTTATTTTTACCCATCAATTAAATTTGCCAATTTTTTTCTTACAACTTGTATCCGTGATTAATGATAATTATAACATTTTCAAAACTTTTTAGGAATTCCATGATTCTCACGACAATTTACATGGATGGTTGAATGCAAAGGTAAATGCATCTCGTTATTATATTCTGGCTCTGAGGTATGGAAAGAATGTTATTCATTAGTAGGGGTAAATCGAGCATTGGTTGTTACCGACGGTTGTCAATAATATACTAATTTTTATTTTATCTGTGCTTAAGGATAAGATGTTGGCAGTGTTAGGTCCAATTGCTTCTGACCCACGTAAGTCATACCATTTCAAATTCAATGAAATGAAATAACGTTCTTTGGCAAATTGTAAACATGAACGAAACTTGAATGAAAATTGACACTTTTCTTTCAGGTATGGTTCAGAGTCAAATGCAGCAAGTTCAAGTTATGCGTGACGGTAAATGGGCACAAAATTTTGTTATACAATTTAGATACTCTCACACGGAATTACGTAATTAAGTAACTAATTTAACACAGAATTCCGGAATCAGAAACCTGTACTGGATAGCTTCAACAATGCTGGAGACAATATTTTGACTCAAACTAGCCCTGACTCTCCAGACGGTCGTAAAATAGAAGATAAATTGGCATCAATCAATCAAAGGTAAGTTCTATTTTAACAGACACTTAGTTGACAGAAATTAACCAGATTGGCATCATAGGTGGAATGATCTTCTGCACAAGCTGGACGAAAGGGAAGGTAATTTAGATGCTGCGTCAAATGCCAGCCAGGATTTCTTCAATAATCTAAATAAGTTGCAAGACAACCTCCACAAGATCAGGTGGAAAAGAATATTGAAAAGAACATATTTATCCTGATTCTGGTGATAATACTAACGAATTTATTTTTTCTCACAATCAGCGATGACTTGGATGACTTGATTGCGGACAAGGGTGATCCTGAAGAAATGTTAAAGAAATTGGAAGCAATCGAAAAAAATCTTAACAGCCAAAGACCAATTTTGGCAGATGTTGAGGCAGCGGGTTCTGAATTGTGTGACCTTCTACAAGACCCAGGTGCAAAGGCTGACATAAAGCAGAAACTGGCACAAGTTGGGAGATTGTTTAATCAGTGTCAGAGTAAGTAATCTCCATTTACCCGGTTTACTTACGCTATGCTAATTCTGTTCATCTCTTATTTCCTTTGTGTATTTATTTGCAGAAAAATTAGACAATTGCAAAGCTGAACTGGAGAATTCAAAGAAGGATGTGATTGATTTTAATGCCGCATGTGAAGCTGCCCAAGATTGGCTTGCTGATATGCTATCACACCTCTCTGACAAATTGCTCGTCTCTGCTGATCGAGATATTCTTCGGGGACAAGTTGGCGAATTTGAACCCATTTATAAGGAAATTATGAGCAAAGAACATGAAATCATAATGACACTAAACAAGGGTAAGGAGCTCATGGCTAAATCAGCCAGAAAACCAGAACAGCGAACAATTCAACAAAATATGGAGAAGGTTCAGAAAGGATGGGATAAGTTGAAAAAAGAAACAGTTGATAGACACAACCGGTTGCAGACATGTCATGAACATTGTAAAAAGTATGACAAAACTCGTCAACCCTTCGTAACTTGGTTGACTGGGGCAGAGGATAAATTTGAAAAATTCCGTCTCACATCGTACAAGAAACCTGACATTGACAAGCTCCTAAAAGAAGTCAACGCGTTTAAAAACGATTTATGGCGACACAGTGGAGAGTAAGGATAAATTACTATTTTTTTTGTATTTTAATTAGCATTACTATTAATATCTTGAACAGAAAAAATTTAAATTCTATCGAGTTTTTTGTCTCAAAACACTAATGATGGTCTTGGCGTCTTTTTACAGATACGAATCCACAAGAGGTCTTGGCGAAACTTTTGTTGGTGCCTGCGACAAAGACAAGGAAGGGGTTAAGCACGAACTTCAAGAGATGAAACAAAGATGGGAAGCACTGAATAATGCCATTCTCGCAAAGATTCAAGAATTAGAAGATGCAGCTGCCAAGTTGAACGAATTTTCTGATCTATGTAGAGATCTGAAGAATGCCCTTAACCGTTGTGACGATAAACTTGCCTCGCATGATGGATTAGATGCTGCTAAAGATCCCAAACTTCTTCAAAGAATTAAAGCTATTCAGGATGAGGTTAGAAAATTGGAAAAACCTTTGGATACAGTGCAACAACAAGGAGAAGGTCTTTCAACCGATGCAAATCGAAATAATTGTGATGATGCTCACATTCGAGATGCAGTGAACGACTTGATGGATAGATTTGATAATTTGAATTCGAAATTGGGAGACAGATTCAAGGTAGGTAGTGTTGCCCATGCAAATTAGTTAGTTTCATCATATTTAGATTGTTTACAATCGTCGATAACTCAAAATTAATCTAAATGTATTGCTTAATTACAGGATTTGGAATCAGCACAACGAGCCATGGAAGAATTTAAGAATCAAATGAAGAGCCTTGGTGCAGACATAGGTGATTTAGAGAACGAATTGAATTCAATGAAACCTATTGGTCGAGACATTCCCACTGTTAAATCACAGTAAGTGTAGAAAATACGAGTAAGAGTCCATACTTTTAACTAAAGTGTCAAATTTTGAAATCATAGGATTCGCGAATTAGAAGTATTCTCCGAGAAGCTCCAAGATAAGAAAACTGACCTTGCCGGTGCTGCATCTGCATTGGAAGATCTTATTCGACAAGGCGTCGCAGCAGATCCCAAAGGCATGAAAGATCAAATTGAAGTGCTCCGAAAACAATTGAATCGTTTAGAGGATAAATCCAAACAACGAGATTCCGAACTTCAGAAAACTCTTGCCAGACTTGAAGGATTCTATGATTTGTACAATACCACAAACGATGAAATTGACGACTTGATTCAACAAGAAAAGTCGTTCGGGAAAACTGTTGGTGGGGATGTTGCCAGTATTCGAGCTTTGCAAGCTCAGTTCAAGGGTGAGTATTGATTTTATGTGGTAGGAGTTGTTTGAGACAATGTAAGACAATTCAAGATTGAAATGGGGAACGGGCTGACACGATTTAGTTTTACTTTCATTTGTTGTCGTGTTGAGGTAGAGTAGTTAACTAGTCTGGTAGGTAGTAAAACGAATAGCTTTAAAAATAATGCAAAATTTAAAAAATGTCAGTATTTTGTGATACCTCAAATAGTCAAAAACGAACGTCTGGTCAAAATCAAGGTGTTATTCTTACCAAGAAGGCGAAAGTTTTGAGTGAAATTAAAAATCAAGTCAAGTTTTTGGCCCAAGCACCAAGGCAGGGGATCTTATAAAGTTCAGTATTGGTTGATTATAAATGATATAAACAACCTAAAAGTTTAAGAGTTAGCACAGTGAGTGAGAAAGAAATTAAAGTCTGTACAACTTATACTGAAGTGATTGGAAAAGACAATGTTCCCTTCTCCAATTCCCATTCTAGACAAATGCACATTTCACAAAAAAGATGTGTAAAATGATTCTAGAGTTCCGAACTCGCTATGTTGAGGCTGTTGCAAAGAAAGTGGACGAGTGCAATAAAACCGGACAAGGGTTAATCCAGTCTGCAGCTAGTGGAGTCAACACATCTACTCTTGAAAAAGACTTGGAAAAATTGAACGATAAATGGAATGCTCTCAAAGAAAGGGTAAGTATTATATCATTGTTATTGAATAAATAGATGCTGTTGTATGTCGGAATTCTGATACATACTTACAATTTTTATATATTTGTTATATCTTCTTTTTCTTAGATTAATGAGCAAGAGCGCAAACTGGATCTTGCATTGCTTCAGTCCGGAAAATTCAAAGAGGCTTTGGATGGTCTTGACAAATGGTTGAGTGAAATGGAGGATCTCGTGAAAAATCAGAAGCCTCCATCCGCAGATTTCAAGGTGGTCAAGGCCCAACTGCAGGAGCAAAAGTTCTTGAATAAAATGTTGTTGGATAGACAGGTATGGAACTTTATTCTTTAGCATTCTATTTATTAGTTCTAAAGATCATCCAACTGCATTACATGACGCATGAATAAACGAAAAAATAATTGTTGTAAATTAAATTATCCTAGCTTTACTGGTTAAAGGTTAAGATAATTTTTATTCTATTCCAGCCGTCCGTGACATCATTATTTCAAATGGGAAAAGAAATTGCTGCAAACGCAGATCCTAGCGAACGAGGTAATGCAAAATCCTTATTTTAAGTGTCTTACATAATTCAATCAATAAATATAAACTATTATCTACCAACGTTTTGAAAATTGCAGCTCAAATAGAGGGTCAAATGAACAACATGAAGGACAGATACGGTAATCTATGTGATGGGGCCAAGGACAGGCAAGGGCTTTTGGAAGATGCAATGAAGGTAACCAAATTATTAATTAATTAGAATTAAATGAAATTAAAACATTTTTGGTGACAAAGGGGAAAGTCCTTTCACTGTATCACCTAAACGCTTAAAAAATAACTTTGCTTTGCCTTGGTCTGTTCATCCGTCTTATAGCTGTTGTGTTGATATTGTAGGTGGCCAAAGCATTCCAAGACAAATTTGGTCCCCTTTCCGACTGGTTGGAAAAGCAAGGCAAAAAGTTGAAGGAAATGTCTCTCATTCCAACTGATGAAGACAAAATTGGTATGTTATGCATAGTTAGTTTGCTTATGCAATACACACATAATTTGTAATATGTGATAAACATGTCACTCATACCTGGCTTTGATTTTAGCAAGAAGAATCAAAGAACATGATGCTTTCCATGATGGATTGTTGAAGAAACAACCTGATTTCAGTGAACTTGCCGAACTTGCACAAACCCTCATGGATTTGGTGGGAGATGAGGATGCGGCAGGAGTTGCAGACAAACTTCAAGACCTCACCGACCGTTATGGCCGTCTTATTGAAGAGTCAGAAAGTCTTGGAAATCTCCTCCGCCAGTCTAAAGCAGGACTAAGAAATCTAGTCTTGTCTTATGAAGAGCTTGTTGCTTGGATGGATTCTGTGGAAAAACGACTCAGCAAGTACAAAGTCGTAGCTGTCCACAAAGATAAACTTTTGGAGCAAATGCAACATCTGGCAACTATTACTGACGAGATTAGAAGCCGAGAAAAGCAAGTCGACGACACTGTTGAAGCTGGTTTGGACCTTATGAAGAACATTTCAAATGACGAAGCCATTCAACTAAAGGATAAATTGGACTCGCTCCAACGTCGCTTCAATGATATTACCAACAAGGCTGCAGATATGTTGAAAACTGCACAAGAAGCTCTTCCTTTGGTAACTCAATTCCACGAGTGCCACATGAGTCTCTCAGACTGGATGTCTGATGCGGAAGATGTTCTCAAAGGTTTGGACAACTCCAATCTTGTTGCACAAGAGAAAGTTATTGTACGATTGGAGGCTGAAATTGTGGAACAACGCAAAGTTTTGGAAATCATTAACCTTGTTGGGCCACAGCTCTGTCAACTTTCTCCAGGAGAGGGGTAATAGCTTCTTTTGGTTATTTTAGTGTTTATTTATGTTTAATGAATATTATTAACATGCTTTGTTTGGTTGTGGTCATAGAGCATCAACGATTGAGGGACTTGTTATCCGAGATAACCGCAGATTTGACGGAATTTGTGAACAAGTGCAACGAAGAGCCGAACGAATTCAAATGGCCAAAGCGGTGTGCAACGTTTATGCATGAATCATATTTACACTATATATTTAATGTACATACGACTCAATATTTGACTTTTTAATTTCAGAGGAGTATGGAGGTTCTTACAGACATTGATGAATTGCTTGATTGGTTCCGAGAAATTGAAGGTCAACTACGCGACGCAGAAAAACCTAGTTGTGAGCCTGATATCGTGAGAGGTAATAATCGGAGAATTTATGTCTTAATTTAATTAACATCAAGATATAAGTCTGAATGCCACTACTTTGAGTAAATGTTTTTTTTTTAGTTCAACTTCAAGAACACAGAACACTCAACGATGAAATTAACAGTCAGAAAGGTCGCGTTAGAGAAGTTCTTGCAACAGGTATGGCTCCCTTAACTTGGCCAATTTTTTCTTGATTTGATTTGTCAATTAGTTGATTTGAATGTGTTATGTTTATTTTCATGACTTAGCCAAGAAAGTTCTTCGTGAAGCAACACAGGGTGAGGATACTGCCACGCTCAGGGAGAAAGCAGAAGATCTTAAGGAAACAATGGAGACAGTTTCCAAACTCTCTAGTGACAGACTTAACGCCTTAGAACAAGCACTTCCACTCGCGGAGCACTTCTTTGACACTCACATTGACCTTAACCAATGGATGGGTTAGTTAACAAATATATATTATCATAGAGCTTAATTTAATCATCATTCATTAAAACTTAACATGACGTTTTCAGATGCTATGGAAGATGAAATGGTAAGACTCTTTCACATGAATTCAACTGATGGATGACTGTTAGTTGGTAACAACAATGTGAAAATGAAATTATTTATAGGCAATTTTGGACACTCCTGCTTTACGTCCTGATCAAATTGTCAAATTGCAAGAAAAGACTCAAGCATTTATTCAGTCCTTAAATGAACACAAGCCTCTACTTGACAAACTCAATAAAACTGGAGGTGCATTAATCAAGTTGTGCAATGATGATGATGCCGGAAAGGTGGATGAAATCATGCATATGGATAATGAAAGATACAATGCACTTCGGGTTGCTCTTCGGTAAACACATCAATTATTAATGCTATTGAAAGTACCATCCCTTATTTATTAGTTCAATTTTTATCATTTGAATTTCAGGGACAAACAACAAGCTCTCGAAAAAGCCTTGCAGGTTAGTTTATT
>JAQFZJ010000587.1:0-21727 GCA_034695645.1 Folsomia fimetaria
GAGAAGCATTTGAGGCATATTCATATTATGTAAAGAACCTTGGCTCATCTGAACCTAGACTACCCGGGTTGGAGAAGCATAGTTCGGAACAACTATTTTTTCTCTCGTTTGCGCAGGTGAGTAAAAAAGGAATGAAGATAAGTGCATTTCATATGATTTTTTGGTTTTATCATTCCATGACGTGTCATGTACAAAGATATGGATAAAGCAGATTCCTTACGAAAAAATACAACGTTTGAAATAAAAATGGTTTCCGGTTATTTTTGCGCTACTACGTGGGCATTATTTATAACAACATTACATGACTCCCTTCGATTCGAAACTTTTCAATTTCTCATCAAAATAGTGTTCAGTAAGTAAAGCACACGAAGCAAATTTGCATACAAGTATTGAATTGCCCTTTGAATTTATATCTAAATGACGGGTCAATTTGCCAAAAAATTGTTCAACCATAAATTTCATGCTCATATGTCTGTCAGTCGACTTTAGGAGTGTTGACTTCACTTCCACAATATTAACAATAGATCCGACCACACTTGCTCAAGTGTTCGAAATGTGGGACACGGTTTTCAAATCTTGCCCGAACCTGGAGAGTCTCAAGCCCTCAGTCGCATTGACCGATAAGGGTTGGAAAAAGGTTGAATATTGCGCACTTTTTCGACACTCACTTCTTCCCAAGGTGTCAAGGTTTGTCCTTAACTTAGATGGAATACAAAATGAACAAGTATTTAGAGATTTGATGACCAATTTATTCATAATTATACCAAACGTGGATACCATATCACTCAAGAATTGTTCGTACGTTTGGCTAGTGAGACTCTTGAGACGTTCTTGACAGGGGCAACCTGTAAGTTACTAGCATTTTTGTTACCTTAATTTCAATACAAATTTCTGAAATAAGAAATTCCAGGGTCCGCAATCTCCAACTTGGTGGTGTGAGACTTGCACCAAATCTTGAAATATTGTTGTCCAATACATCAATTAAGATTAATAATTAATGACCGCGATGATCAAGCATTGATTCAGGAAATCTTTGTGAAACACCCAATTCTACCCGATGGGATATTTTTTGGCGGAAATCTCTGCTCTAAACCTTATCTCATTAAAATTTCAAGACCTGAGTACGGAAGTATTGTAGATTAAGTTACTATAAATTTCCTGGTTTGTTCAGTGTTTGCCTTTTGTTTGCAGATACTTACAACTTGACTGAAAGCCCTTCGCCGACCATTCAATCATTTCGATGTCCACGGATTGAACACCCAGTTCGTGCATAATATCTGCCTATTAAAGTCGGCTTTCTAGTATATTATATCTAATTCTAAATGTCCAACACATAAAAAATCATAGCAATGCCGTATGTATAAGTATAGTATGTATGTACCTTCAATGAATTTCTTTTATTGATTTTTATTCCTGATGCATGACCATGAATTAACATTTACAGGGCTTACCGTCAGTATTAAGTACACATAAACTACAAATCTACCCTAAATTTTCTGCTCAATATAAATTACCGATCGCGCATATTTATTTTAATTGCCATAAATGCATCCATCCATCCATGTGTACACGTTGGTTTATATCAAACTATCCGTGTCATGACAAATTATTCTATTCTAAAGCCTTTATTCTTCGAACCATTATTTATTAATGGCCTGCTAAAATATTCAAGCTAAATGGATCCACGACATTCCATGTATAATTACTTTTTAAATAACATTTAGAAACCAATTCTGCGAACAGGGTTCCGTTCCTTGGGCAAGAAATGATTTTTTCATATTTTTGCATTTCAATGAATTTTGTATCTGATATATGTGAGAATGGAGATATGTTTGCACATAGGTGTGCATTGGCGATGTGATTATATCGGTCATTTAATTTTTGAAATCGGTTGAGATTAAAGAATGTTATTCCATAAAACGACCAAATCCCGTAAGAACTGCATAGTCTAAACTGCACATTCTTTCCACGCTGTGGTTACATGCTCTATATATCTTTAGGAAGAGTTCCTGCGACATTTATTAATGTATACCCACTTCATTGAACAGCGGGACACGTAATTTTGCAGTTTTAGAAAGAAAATAAAATTCTTGAATTAGTCGCGTAGACATTTAATTGGTATAAATTGCTTGTATTTCTTGCAGACATTTTTGGCACCATACACCCTGTTTGCAAAATAATTTGTATTCCTTGCAAAGCCAAGGTTATTTGCTTACCGTTAAAACCCATCCTTTAGTGTCTCAACATCAGTTCATCTTTTTGAATTCACTAAATATCAGTCACACAGGTTAACTCCAAAATGACATTGTTTCGCATACCGCTTCTATCAACATTAATATTAAAATTCGTATTTCCCAACATTTCCTGCTCGCCTATTTCTTTAAGTCATGGATTATTCACAATTTTAAACTCGAACCAAAACTGCCACATTCACTTAATTTATGACGAACTGGATCCTACAACTTTCTCTCAACGGAATCCAATTTCTGTAAGGAAACTCGTTCCCATCTTCAGCAACACTTCATGGGGAAGATACACCAACCGTTTAATAACAAAGAACCACACGAATTTCAATTTCCTTGCGGGAAAAGGAATTAATTGTGTATTTGTTATAACCTCCTTTAAGTATGCAATTGTGACCTACACTACTTTGCAATCCCAATATCAATATGGCATGAAAACAAAAACTTACCTCAATGTAACCAAGCACGAATTCAAACTTGACTTGGCCCTTGATGAAATCCAATCATTTTTCAGAATCACACTCATAGCTAGTGTTTTGAGACGGGTGACTTACCACGCTGAGGAGCCAGACGTCCTTGCCATTCGTCCGGGATCAATATTCTATTTCCATTTTGTACAATCCCGTTTTCTGAACGAGACCCTGTCCTTCCTTAGCAGAACAACCCTAAGCTCCACTAGCGGAATTGTTGTCTTTGACGATGACGATGATAATTACTCAATAGTCGAAGTCGCATATTTCTGTGCATTTTGTGTAGACAAAAGGCAGTACAAATTGGTCCCCCTAGAATTAAAGGCCGCTCTGAATTATCCTGTCAAACAGCTAACAAACCTTTCCAGAAAATATTATCCAAGAGCTTGGGAATTAGGGGGTGATTGGACTATCAGGGCTGAAATAGACATTGGACTCGATATTGGACGCATTGGCGGCCAGGACATTCGACCTTTGCGGTATTCAAGGTTATCGAATTCACATAAATTGTCCACTTTTGTTCTGCTGGTGTTGCTGAATCGTTCAAATTCAAGCTACTGCTTCAATCCGCATAATGATAAGGACGGGTACCTCCATAGAATCTGCGTCAAACCGAGGTCCATTTCGTCATTACCATTCGCATCTGAGGATCCTGTTAGAAGGCATGATCGTCCTGCACAGTTAGTAGGACTGGACACATATTTTAAAGAAGAATCCATGTACACTATTTTGAATGATCACGAGACAGTGACAAATTTAAAATATGTCACAATTTTAATGGAGGGGATGGATTTTTTAACGTATTATACAAGGAAATCGTTAAGTTTTGAGACATTTTTTAAACCTTTTCAATACGAAGCATGGATTGGGATTGCGGTAACAATATTTGTGATTGCAACCTTCCTAAGCGTCCTCACAAAATTCTTGGATTATCTGGATGTCATATCCGATAGCAGATTGCAGGGATTATTATTTTTGCCATATTTTGTCATGATCTCTTCTATCTGCGAACAGGCAGTCCCATTGCCGAAATTCTTGTGCGAAAAATTTGCCAGTCGAATTTTATGCGGGCTTTGGTTTCTTGCGGTTGTAATTATAGCAAATGCATTTAAAGGATTAGCAATCACCGGGTTGACTTCACCATTGCCCGAAATTGGAGTGGAGGGTTTCCGAAATTTGACAACTTCACGGGTTACTCTTATTCCGGTAATCTTTAGCCCTCGTGAAATGGCACAGCTTAGAATTGAATCAAAGCAATTTATCGGAAAGGATGATTTTAAATTGTATTCTACTCACGGACGGGGTTATTACACGACAGCATTTGCCGATTTCATTCGTGACTTCCGAATTACGCTGGAAAGAAATATTTGGGAGGCACAGATTCTGGGAAAACCAAACATTTCTTTGGCGGACTACCCTTTGGTAAAAATAATTTTACACTGTAGTAAAATAGCAATTTAATATTCTAACATTTCAGGCCTGGTACACTGCTTTTGAGTATGTAATCGGCGACATAGCGACCGATAAGACGACGTATCTGTATGCAGGGGGGCCACAAATAGAAGAGCAGTTAATGAAATGCTTGCTCGGAGAGAAAACAGCATTTGTCGATTCGACAGTTAAAATTGCAGGGGAAGCGCAATATCTTGCGAAACATTATAACCGAATAAAATTTTCGGTTGGGAAGAAGCCAATTTTGGCCCTTCCGAAAGGCTGGACTCTTCAAGAGGATTTATTCACACCATTGCCAAAATATTTGGCGGGACTCATTGAATCTGGGATTTATGAAAAACTTGGAGAATATTTCGGTTCAAAAATCGAGCACAAGGAGAAACGTTTGCCATTTTCGAAAAATTTGACAAAACATTATGCGCTGAATCATGACATATTTCAACCTCTCCAGATTCAAGACTCCATTCAAACAATTTTTATTATTTACGTAATCGGTATATTTTTCAGCATTGTGGGAGAAGGGATTTCTAACTTATTTTATCATCGGCGACAATTGTATTACACGGTTTTAATCTGTGGAAGAAAGCTGAGGAATAAGGGCCGTTTATGCAGAGTTAGGATAAAGACCTTTATGTTATCTGGTGGGTTTAGGTCTGGTATCATTAGTTGTTTGAGAAATTTAGTAGGGCAAAGAGTTCAACCTTTAACTATTTGTAAGGTTTCTACCCGAATCCGGGTAAAGAATAGAATGAGGATGGCCAAACTCATCCCGAAAAATGTTTGGAAGAAACCAAACAACTCTAGCCGAAGGATTGGCCTTGTAGTTAGTTAGGAGTACTTTACGGGCACCTGGCTACATAAGCATGTATTTAAAGTGCGTCATAATGTTATTTATAATGTTGGTCAAGCATTAAGGAGGCGATATGTTTAAAACCTGTCTCAACTGCTGCTGTAAATCCATATTCAGTATAAAATTCGAAAAGTTATATTTGTGAAGGAGACAAAATAAGATAGGACGAATGCCACTCAAGCAAAAGAATGGATATTATATAGATGAAGCAATTCAAATAATTTGGTCGGATATCAGTGAATGATAACCTATCACCTATTCATAAGTTAGTAGGAAGTTATGTAAGCAGTGTCCAGTTATGCAATTGGGTATCGTGGTCCTAACTGAAATTAACCTTGCAAACCCATCACGAACCTAATTGCACAATTATTCCGATTCACAGTGAATTGATGGTGACAGGAAAACTAACTGAGCATTTGGTCAATACGCAATGAAGTTGTAGTTTCACAGAAAATTTCCGGTTGAAATGAAAAATATCCGGTTACTTTAAAGGGCAGACAACTCAAAATGGAGTCCATTACCACATAAAGAATGAGCATTGCGATGGATTGCTAAGACTTATCTTTTGCATTGATGGCCCAATTGCAGATTGTATCGAAGGGGGCAATGTTTGATACTTCCATGGTAACAATTCTAAAACTTGACGATTTTGAAATATGAGTAATAAGGTGGGGATGAATTTGTGAGTTTATAAAAATCGTGATAACAACTTCTTTTTTTATATATTT
This sequence comes from Folsomia fimetaria, assembly GCA_034695645.1. Taxonomy (NCBI): domain Eukaryota; kingdom Metazoa; phylum Arthropoda; class Collembola; order Entomobryomorpha; family Isotomidae; genus Folsomia; species Folsomia fimetaria. The sequence goes on from JAQFZJ010000587.1 coordinate 5,744, forward strand.
ATTAAGTAGAAAATTATAATTTGTACTTAACGTATGGAATAACATTGAGCCACACAATCTGCGGCGGCACCGTCGCAACTATAGTCATTAGACTCTCCTCTACAGGCAGCTGGACCACGTACGAGTAGCACTATGTATCTATCGGAACCGGAACCTTTCAGGTGCAGTGTGTCTCCAACATATTTGCCTCTGCCCATTTATCGCTGCACCCACTGTTTCCTAGCTGGCAACGTCCCTGGTTGGCAAGTAGGATCAGAAGAATACCCGCCGCGGACCAGACTGAATTAAACAAACATATTAAACATCAACATATCTGAATCATCTTTGGTTTAAATTATGTTAATAATGTAAGTCTGACTCATCTGATTCTTGAGTTGAATTTTTGTATTGTTGGTTTAATGCAGAGGAAAGATGTTAATAATGAACGTTATGCGAAAGTGGGAGTGCTCATGTAAAACAACCTGGACCCGATGGACACTTGTAAAAATTTGTTTGTTTTGTCATTGCTTGGAAGTATTTATTGTTTCCTTTTACCATTATACTGTTCACACCTTAACCTTTTGACAACTGCATCTTCCACCACAACAGTTATGATTACAGCATCCCCAGGCACCACCTGAAGTCACTTCTTCAGCTCCGCGGCACTGTTTGCAATAAAACCTACATTCGCTACAACCATTGGGTCGAGCACTTTTCTCGACAGGTTCTCCTTGTTTCCTCGGAATCGGGCTGGTGCTTGGCTGTGTTGTCTTAAAAAACATACATATAGTCGAATTTAAGAATGGTTAATCTTTTGCTATTATTGGTATTAGGAGGAGAGTTTCAAATTGAGGAAGTAACAGATTTTGATTCCTTTTGAATACGTTGCACAAACCTATAAGCATAGTACCGACATATAGCGGTTTTACTATATATGGCCCAAGCTGCGTGATCCAAATCCCTTCAAACACCCAGAAATTACCAAATTGTACTGTTTTCTGATATCCGAAGTCTTCAATAATCAAGTTTTTAACGAATTTTGAAAATCTAGATTAACTATTATTAGTATCAGACAATTTCTCGTTTATACAAAACTCCTTGATCAGGAATGTTTTTTAAAATATGAAAACAATTTAAAAAATAAGATTGATATAATACATAAAAATATGATTAAAATTTAAGTTTTGACAAATTTATACAGTGTATTTTCAGAGCTGTGGCGTGGCAAGCCCAAATAGGGCCATGGAGTAAAATCACATGGCTTTATAATACTCATAGGTTTGTGCAATCTTTAAGGGGCCTCAAAATGTCACGACGGAGACAAATATAATTATTAACTAAGAATAGTTGTTTACAGATATAATGCAATTGTGCTAGTTTTTCTAAAATTATAAAAACGTTTGTCCAAAAACCGTAATCAGGATTGAAGACGAGCAAGTGAGTGAGAAATTCACACAAGAATAAGCTAAACTTCAACCAACTGATACTGACATATGTAAATGTAACACCCAAAGGAACCGTGTGTGTCATAGACCTGTTAATCCAGTTGGTGCCACATCTAAACGCTCCACTAGTTTTTGCGGACTTTATAAGTAAGAGTTATTACAGAGTAGCAGCTACCACAAAAGAAAATAAAACTACCCTTGGTGTTGCTCCCGGCCTAATGTATTCCACATATCGTTTTGCTCCGCTGGGTGGCGTGGAAGTTTTTCCAGTTGGTCTGGAAGTACAGTTAATTGTTATCAAGATGATTCCCAATTCAAATAGTACTTGACATGTGCAAATTATCAATAAGAAATTAGTAATGTTGTTGTGTAACTGGAAATTTTATAAGGTGGTTTTTCTATTACGGATTTCGGTCTTGATCTTCTGTATCACTTATTTCCGACTCGTGTATGTATCCTCTTCGGCCATTTGTGACAATTTTAGGAAACATTTCTTCCTCTTCGGATTCAGACTCCAGTTCATCCGATGTTGGCGGTGTAGTTGATGTGGTTGAAGTGGTCTGTTGAGGGATCACAAAAATTAAAAAGCGGGCAAATTATTTACATAAAAAGAATACAGAATCATTTGTCATAATTTTATTTTAATAATCCATTCTAATTATTTATAAATTATACTTCCAAAAATAATCAAGTCATCATCTCTATATTGTCCCACAAAGCACAATTTTTTGCTCACCTTTTTTGGCCGTTCAAGTTCCTTATATTTTGGTCTGCTCCTGCTACCCAGGGTTACATGTCCATCTCCACCATTGCAAATTGAAACTAGAAATGTGCACACCATGACCACGAACAAAATTCTGATAATCATTACTATGAAAGGCAATTCGAAAGAACAAAGTTTTGGATCACAAGAACAACTGAAGAGGTTTCCTATGAATTGTATACTGAGAAAAAGAAGAGCCCTAAATAAAGTGCACTCAACTATTTGGTCTATTCAAACATTGACTATAACATACATACATACATATCATTTCGCAATGTTACAAACCTTTAACAGGGTCAGCTGAAAAGTGAAAGGTGTTATGTACCAGAAAATACATAACGAAACCAGCAAGAAGGTTGACAGATTGGGTACATCAGTAAGAAGGAGGGACACACACAAAATTATAATATGAAATCACTGTAATGATGAACTATGTAGTACATGGTATGTACACACATAGAGTTCCTTGTATCCTATTCGTAACACAAATTTGGTATTCCATATAATCAATCTTTAGTGAATTACATATGCAAGGGCCGACTAGATATGATTTGTCACTACCATTGCACCTGCCATTACATAAATTATAGCATATTGAGAATTTAATTAATGAAAATAATTCATTCATTTTACGAATGGATAGATAATTATTAGCTGAATAAGTTATGGTTATATGAGTGCCGGTTCTGTGATTGTAAATCATGAAGCAAATAAAGTATAGAATTCATAAGACACCGCATGACGTATATACAATACATCACTTCTGTGTACTAATTGTAATTATAAAATGCACATAAAATGAAACCGATATAACACCCTTTCTTTCACAACGCACATACTAAACAGTAATGGCCGGTAATCTTTAGTGATAATTCCTTTGAGCTGGGATTACTGGGAATACTGATGATAATTGATAGTTGAACTGCACAAACATTAACAATAAGCTTATTCATTGTATTGTTTATGACTTTTTGTCGTTCGCCAATAAGTACTTAGTTTATTTAATTGAGCGGGTTGTGACGACATTCCGAGATTAAACATAGCAGTTTAATTGATTGATTTATTCAAAAGCATTGATATGGCGGCGGGCTTTACAATCATTATTATTTCATATAATTATTATTATATCGATGGGTCTTGATCTTGAGTTTTCCATTAACACATTATTAGATTATCTTAAAGTTACATAATTATCATTCTTGATTATTATTTGAAATTGAAACAGTTTTAAGGAAGATAAAGATATTTTTCATAGTTGTAACATCAGGTTGTGACTTTATTTGTATCATGATGTCAACACATTCAGTTGCTATTAGATAGATTAAATGATAACTAGATAATACTTCACGACATTAAACACGCATCGAGTCGGAACCGGACCAACTGAATTTTGTGCACGGAATTTAATGTGATATACACAACTACAGAAGACGGCCAACAAACATAACCTCCTCTTTCTTTAAATTGGGCATTTATTGGCAAATACAAATAAATGCAAACAGTTAGTGTACAATCCGAGTGAGATGATGTGAAAGTTTGTGGTTTCGGCTTTTTGTTTTAATAGCGCACGATTTAGTATCCTTCCTATGCACAATCTAAGAGTAGATAGTATACCCCATAAATATACACTGCAAATTAATACAAACCAGCACTAAACACAACTGTGAAGATAAGTAGCCATTTCAACAGAACCAAGAAGCAAAAAAGTTTTTCCATCTTACGAATAACTTTATTCAAAGGGGTAGAAAGCTTTAAACTTGTATAGGACATGTTTAGCGTTATCAGAGTAACACATCTCATCGCCTTGTGCCGTAACTACTATACATACTTACATACCAACCACACCACTCCACGAGGAGATCCCGTTCCAAACACTTCTGTCTAATCTATGATTTTGCATCCTACTTTCTCCTCCCTCCCCGTATCCTTCTCAACTGTATGCTGTCATTCATGGCCTGCATAATAAACAAGAAATAAAGGAGAAACCTTAAACTATCATAACTACTCAAATCATTGTACGCTAAATTGTGACTGGTAAAAGCTCCTTTCATTCACCTCCACTTTCTCTCCACTTCAACTTTCTCCTTGCTACCAGCATCATGGAACCTGAAATTCACCGACTACCGACTTCAGTATTCAGTTCACATGCTACAGAACAGACACTTATTCCACTTCCTAGTTCTGCTTTCGGTGTTCAAGTTTTGTGTAATAAAATCTGATGACATCACCCTAGCAAAGTTGAATGCATGCTTATAAATTATGGCAGTGGGGTCAGTTACCTACTCCGGCGAAAGTGTGGCAGGTGGCAGAGTAGTTCATTTCTGAGAGCAATTTATGAAGACATGCACACAATTTGCATTAATTTTGTTACGGTTTGTTTTGTTTTGTTTATTTCATATAAACAAAACAAAACATTTGAAACAAAACAAAACATTTGAAACAAAACAAAACATTGTGACTCGCGAATGAGATACATCCCTTTTAACTAATTATTATGAGATCAAATATATGTTCAATTCCTTCGTTTATTGTCTGAAATGATTGTAAACTTACTTGGTACACTCGGGGTCAAACTCTGTCTAATAAATTTCATTGCAAGCTAACTTCTCAGTAATCTTCATGCACTGAGTAACTCGTGTCATCAAAGGTAATCAACTTTTATCAACTTTTATTTAGCGTGCTCTTTTTAGGTAAATTCTTTAGTAACTGAGTTGACGTATATGTATCAGCACAGAATGTGAATTTGTTGGTTTCACATTCTAAACTAATCCTGTTACAATGTTGCTTAGAAGTTAACGTTTGGATTTGGGCGAGGGAAGCGTTTCTTCATGGTTTATTCTTGTGAAATAATTTTCTGTAATGCACCCTGTAACGAATGCGGTGGATTTCTTACAAAAATATAGACGACTGTGGGATTAGATTCCCAGCCTCATCCTTACGTATGGGTCACTGTATGCTGCATAATAATACATACTTTGATGAATTATGTTTTTACTGAACATTACACGCCATGATATTACATTTTTTTGTCTGATGCTCAATTAATCACTGGTACATTTCTCGTGAAATCTATGTATCCTTCAGAGGTGTTTCATTTTTACAGTGAGCTAATTTAATTTAATGAGCTAATCTACATTTTCAAACAACGAATGACGAAAAATTCAGAAATCTAGAACATCAATTTCAGTAGAATGAATGTTGCTGTACCGAATCCAATAGATTGTAATAAAGACAAAAAAGAAAACAGGGAATCCAATCCGGCAGCACCTTCATCAATATTCATGAAAAATGAAAACCATATTTAAAAGTATTTTTTTCATTATGCATACCATTCAAAATTTTCAGCAGTTATATTCAACTTATTGCAAACTTTGTTAGTGAGACCGCCTTCATAGTCCTGATCTGATGTGGTTTCACTCCGGTGAGTTAAATAATCTACTATGATGAGTTCTGATGACAATAATATCAATTTGTAAATATTAAATTCACATTTCAATTAAACAGTCAAAAGTTTATATAAATATTACCAATAAGTGTAGCAGCAACCATGAAGAAACAAGTTCCTAAATAAATGTCTACAGCCTTCAGATAAGAAATTTTTGGCATATCTCGGTTAACACTTGATACCAAAATCCCCATTGTCAAAACCTTAATTGAATCAGAATAGATATGAGAAAACGTTGTTTGAATGAATTATTACCAAATTTTACAGTTGTAATGGCGACCAAAGTTCTAGCTGTAACAGCTTTCTTGTTAAGCCAGAAGCTAACCCAAGATATTATGAGGATTGTTGTTGCTGGTAAATACATTTGCAGGATGTAGTAGCCAATTGACCTTTGAAAATGGAGCTCGCAAGCCAATCGAGAATATTGTCCTATTGGAATTAGATTAAATTATTACAAGGACAACGTAATTATGTTCAACATGAATGGTTGCGAACCTGATGATAAATGAATTTCAAACTGGTTCATTCTGTATCCTTCCACTACAAATTCTGGCAAGGATGTGTCAGGTGACATTCCTATGGATTGCATCCCCTTCCCCCATCGATACCGGATATCCGCCATTGTGTATCCAACTGCAATTGAAATTTGACATAATGGTTCAATCAGTAAAATACTATATTATGTAAAAAGATATGATTTCTGACAGCTTTCAAATTCCAATGTGCATAGTTGTCGATCCATCGGGAAATATTGAAGATCCATTGGGCAAGATGCCGTCTTCAGGAATCTGTATCAGAGACAGAAAATATTTAACAAACCCGAATGTTCTATATTTTTTATTTTGTGTCTAAACTATAAACCTCTTGGATATTAAGATAGTCCCATTTTCCCAAATTTTAACAAAGGCTTCGCTATTCACATTTGAAGGGATGGTTGATATTTTTTCGTTAACAGTAAAAGTATCTGGTTCCCAGAAATTGTTTACAGATTCCGAACCCAACTGTAATAAAAAATCGGTTGGATAATATAATATCACAAAATCAAAAGTTTGGTAATGTATAAATTTATTTACAGTAATAAAAGCCGGGGGTCCAATAAATTTCAAACGTTCATCAATCCAAGATTGGCGGAAGTAGTAATCAACACTAAATTCCTGTATAATATGTAGCCTCAACTGAAATACTATCTTTTATTATTTTCGAAATGAGTACATAAATACAAACCATATTGGCTGCAGAGAGGGATGGGATGCTCAGAATATACATTGTAACGTTTACGTCAACCGGTGCACCTGAATAATAAGTTTACTTGTATCTTGTATGACTATTAATGCCTGTTAATATAAATCCGTAAATACCCTTACCCTCATAATTTGGTCGAACTCGTTTGTCATACCCTTGCAGAATAGAGTCCAAAATCTTTGTTACTTTTTGCCCAGGTTCGTCTGCACCAGGGCTAGGTCTGTGTTTGTATGGATTAAGGACATATGTATATATCTATGCTCGAAATGCATTTCCATGAAAATGAGACATACTATTTCTTACCTCCCTTGGGCTAAGGCATCATAAATTTTGAAACCAGGACCTCCAACGAGGAGAAGGAATATCCCTGCAAAAAACAATCAAATATGTTCATGTTAGATATTTTACTAGTAATGCAATTAATTTAAATCAGTTTGCATTTTATAAAATGAAAAAAATAAAAAAAAAAAAGACGAACAAATATTTGTGTTGTGCATCATTCGAGAATCTCGTGTGTTCCAGGGGAATACAATTTTAAATGAATGATACTGAAATGTTGTTGTGGAGTAGTTAATAAAACTCCAGTTAAGTTATATATCTTCATTTTATGTTGTTTGTCTTGTACTGTACATGTCATGCACAAATTAGTTTCATCATAATTGGCATACATAAGCAGTGACCAAATATTTGTATTAATGTTGTTTGGAAGTTGTTGAACTTTGTAAGATGACGTGATCTTTTGACATTCTCAATTGGGTTCAAATCATAAAACATAATAATGCGCATTTGCTTCTGTACGACTGTCACATATATATGGATCAAAAGAGGGGTATACTTAATTAGGCTAATATATACATAGATAAATGGGGTTACTGATTTGATGTTATAAATTGTGATCTTCCTTGTTGTAGTACACTTGTATTTAGGTTTTTGTATAAATTGATTGATACAACCTTCAAGATGAACAAAATACAAGTCAAGTCAAGTCAAGTAATCCTTTATTCAAGTGTCAACAGATATCAGTTCATTACAAACTGACACAGAGTGTTTATGTCATCATGTGCTTTAACATGATTTAGTTAATTAAATTTAATTGACAAATGGATGAATTTATATCAAATATAGTATAGCTTTCAATTCAAAACCATTTAGAGTGTTAATTAAGTATACATAATGCACTCATTCGCTTCGAATTATTGAGAATCGGTGAATAATAACTACAAGAAATTTTAGTTTTGCGAACATTGCGAGTCATGCATATATATTTCCTAAAAAATGGCAAATGGGCATGCATAATATTCAAACATATTCATCACTTCCTCATTCAGGAAGTCGTAAACTCATGAAAACTGCCAAAAAATTACGCTAGAATTGCTGGTCAAAATGACTCACTTTTTATTCCATTGAACCCGTGAGTCTAATGCACCCAAAATTTCAGAAATGAACAATTTGGCATGAAGTATGAAGTGTTAGTCTTACACTCGAATTCAAATGCGACAAATTTTGTTAGTCTCAGGGTCCAACTGGAAATACAGTAAGCAATTTGAAAAAACTGTCATCGAAAGCGAACGTACGAAATGGATTGCCTGTATGGAGCAATTCCTATTGGAATGTAAGCACAGCGGAATAGGAACGATAGGATAACTAGTAATTCGGCGATACTACATAACCTTCTCTATAATTTAGAAGATGCAACTGGAGAACAGTTCCCAACAGAGTACGAAAACTCGTACTCCGATAAATGCCCGGGTATGGGTTATAATAAATGAAACAGGATAAAACCCGTCTAGCAAATGAACACCACGCAAGAGTACATCAATTTCAGATTAATAATGTTTAATACAGGACTGTCGTTACAACACAACTATGGTTGGAATTTATGCGAAGGATATTGCTGGGATATTGACTCGAAATAAACGTGTAGTGTGCTTGCTAAAACAGCTTTAACGGTTGCTTGCTGAATGTATGTTCCAGGTGTGCAATGCCCAAATCCTGATGCTTTGTATTGTGAAATGCAATATTAGGAATATAAGGAATGACTCAGTGGTCTAACTTCCTTCAAATTATATTGCAAACTAATTACCATGCAACATGCAACACCCTTGTTTGTTTTGGCTACAGAATTTAAATTGTCATTGAGATGTGTACACTAATTTAATAAACCCATTACACATCGTAATAGCTAACAATCCCCTTCCACCAACAAACCGTCGTGGTTTTAGACTGGGTAAAAAAATTTCCGTTGACATCATCCGCAGGAAACTTTGAATTAAATTCAATGAACGTTAAATTATTACGCAATGATTGCCCTCCACAACTACACAATTTTATGAAGCCGCGATAATTACTCCATTCCATTTAGCCACCGTGTGAGTTCACAAGGTTTTAGGATTTTTGTCCAATATCTGCTTAAGAAAGTATAAAGAAATATTTAAAATAAGAAGAATTAGAGGAATTTTGTTCGAATTATGAATCTATTTCTCTGTATAAATTTGCGTTGTTGTTTAAATGTCGTTTAAAACCAGTTCTCTAGTAAACATCCAATCTATTAAATAAAAGAATTCAAGGTGCAATCTGATTTATGATAATTTGGGTTTTATTCTTCGTAAAGTTTTGGGATTGGAAATGTGTTGACCACAACCTCTAACGGCAATGTTATCGTTTATATAACATCACCAACAGATTATCTACCATAAAACTTAATTATATAAAAACTTTGAACTGAAAAGAATTGTTACATGTTCTATGCACTTGAAAGTTCTAAAACACTTTTTTTTCTTTATCCGTTCTTTAAACACTTCCTGGCGTTCCGTTTTCGTGAATATTTTAATTTCCCCGCTTCGGGCAATTACTTTACTGCATACTTTTGTATCTGTTAAACATTCTTCACGATAGCTGTAACAAACAAGTTAGGACTATTTGAGCTAATTTTTTTTAAAGTTATCACGAATACGAGTAATTGGGAATATATTTAAATTTGAACTCTGACTCCATCCAAGAGCGCCAAGAGGTGTGACCTCAGAAAATGGATACTACTGTTTTCTAACAATCCTTTAAATATGAAGACGGGACTTTTGTTGCATTCTTTTCGTAACGACCTATCTTTTTTAAGTACTTTATTCTATTCTATGAATCAGTGTAAATTTATATGTGTACTAAAGATACCTATTGAATCTATGAGTATCCCATCGTATTGCTCACATAGGATAAGTACTACCGAGTATTAAACTTTGTCAATTTTGCCCATTGTAGTTTTTAAAAAAAACCGCTATAAATTTCTTCACCATAATATCAATAACAAAAAATAATAAAAATAAATCAATAAATAAAATTTAAATTAATTTCCAAACCGATACTTCCACACCACCGGAGTTTTACAACCCTAATTGTACCAGGTGAATCTATTCCTTTTGTGTGTCATCAGTTCCAAGCAAGTACGCGGTCCAGTAAGCAACATTAAAGAGGGCAAAAATGAGTGGAAAAGTTATTCTCGACACGACATCGATCCTCTTCGATCTTGAGGGGAATTTGGACAACCACGTTCTTCCACACCCCTCCCTCTTGGGACCCATTGCCATGTTAATCTCACTTTGCCTAGCCTTGTCCAGCGGCAAAACTTCCCGCGATTGTCGATTTATGTGCCCCATGCCACCACCAACCTTGTGGTCAGTTTCCGATGCAAAAGCAGCCATACTCGAGGCTTGTTCCAGTTCCCATTGGCGCCTCTGCTTTTTTACGTTTTCCCGTTGCTGATCAGAGCGCGAGGCGTAGTTGACTAGGGCGAATTCGAGCAGAGCGCCAAAGACAAAGGTCAAACAGACTCCGGTCCACACGTCGAGAGCCTATTAGATATATTAAGAAATATACTAATTGAGTTATTCAAGGTTAGGAGGTCACAGGTCACCTTAGTATAAGAGACAGCGGGGAGGGTTTGGTTAATCCCGGAAGTTTGAGTCGCCATGGTGAGCAGCGTGGTAACACCAAGGGACACTCGGGCAGGGACTGCACTCTGATCCAGCCAGAACGAGACCCAGGATACAATGACCAACATGACGCAGGGGATGTAAATCTGGAGCAAGTAGTATGAAAACTCGCGCTTGAATAACAGGTCAACCTTGAGACATGAATAGGTCCCGGTGTTGGTTACAGAGTCGCAATAGTCAGTGGTAAATTCTTCTAGGGCAAAACGGGGGAGATGAAGATCAGAAGTGACTTGGACGGGGTCTAAGGGTTTCCATTTGAAGATCAAGTCCTCCGTAGTCCATCCATAAGAAGCCATCCGGAGGGAGCATGTTTGTCTGTCCATGGGGAACAGTTTTAAAATCATGGGGCAGGACAGGGTTAGCGATATTCTAGACAAAACGAAGTAGTAATTAACCCTTTCTTCATATAATTATTAATAATTCAAACAGTTACCTTATACTGTAGAGAACTTCTCCATTAGGAAATATTCGGATGTATACATTTGGCACAATAATGTTATGAAGATGACCTAGTTTCTCGTTTGAAAAGAACAGGTCAGGCATCCACACCCTCGAAGAATCCGTCAATGTTAAATAGCGTAAATTTTCAGCATTGAATTTGCTATTGGGACGATCAAACCTCATCCTCTCGTCCAACCATTGTTCTCGAAAAGTGAGTTGGACACTATACTCCATTTTGACGTCGTCAATTGTTGCAATACTTCTCACATAGAGATTTACACTGACAATGGTGGGTCCAGTCCCGTTGGCACCGGATGGTCGGATTTTGTTGTCGTATGATCCGCCTAGGATGTGGTCTAGAATGACCTTTTCTCTCTGGCGGGGGTTGTCCTTTATGGGAGTGGTCTGCCCAATGGCTAGGCTATGTAACACTATGGCTTGATGAATTAGGATAAGAAACAAGTTGGATTTGGAAGGCACGAATTTCATTTTACAGTTACTTGGCCCAGCAGCAACAATGGTGACTGGGTGGTGGAGTGCAGAAAGTGAAAGTGAGCAGATAACAAGAAGGTGTATAGCTTGTATCTGTGTCCTACCAAAAGCGAGCCTTAAACTGGAGTGAGATGGTACGTGTGTATATCAGATGAGTATAAGGGTGCTTTCTCTCTCCGGATGGATACATTCGTAAGAGTTCTTTCGCTCAGAATCGATCTCCACTTTCTTCCCTCCTATCCACTTTCACTCCCAGTCCTCGGCAAACCCGGACTTGGCACTTCGTTTTCCGACTATAAAGAGAGAAAGTTGGATGAGGAAAGCAGCACTTTCACCACCAAGTAGTCCATATTTACTCTTTTATCACATCATTACGGTCGAAATGTATCATCCACTCCATCATCATAACTCTATCCATTGTATATCATGTAATAATGTGGATCCTGTTTTCTATGCTGATAGACGCTTGTGATAATTGTAACAAAATGGTGGAGTAACTGAAATATTTATTGAGATAATGATAAAAAGTATTTGAAACGGACATTAAAATAGATAAGGATTCTTAGATTTTAAGATGATTTTATATGGGGCTGTGCATAAGCACAAGCAAATTTTATAATTGATTTCTACAAATCAAACTGCACGCTTTTACACATTAATCATACATAGTTACCTGTAAAAAATCCCAAAACGAAACTATACGTTACATTTTGCTACTTTGTGGCTTATATGGCATATGTGATAAAATTGTGGCATGATAATTGTGGTCTCTTGCCAGATCAAAGTTTATTCATGGCATGACATTCTTCTGTGTCGGTGGCTGATTATGTTCAATATCTGATTTGAAATTATTGTCATAAATACACTTTGATCTGGTAAGAGACCACAATCATCATGCCACTCTCTGATAGTGTGACAATTGCGCGATTGATTTGTTGTTGTGAAATCCAATTAAATGTATTATTGACTTTATAAACGAGTCTCTCGGGTTATGATAAAGTGTTACTTTGTCTTTTTCAATGAGGCAGATAAGCAGTACATAAATAGTTAAGCCCTTTCCTGAATTGAGGCAGAGTCGTAAATTCATCACGTTTGCAAGTTAAACAAAAGGTAAACCTAAATCTATTTCTGATTCTGAACATTTGTAATTTAGTTGAATCTAATATAAAGAATTAACACACCTCGTAGAGAATTTGAACATGGGCAATACATTCCTGTCTTTGCTTTCCACTTGTTTCGTTCTTTTGTACCTGATTCAAGATTCATCGTGCGTCAACCATGGAGCGCAATGTCATCCATTAATTCCAGACCGGCACTGCAACGAAGGACGCCTTATGACATGCAAACTGCAACCAGGCCACATTAACTCCTTTCTCTGCGAATGCATCCAAGGGGCAACCGTCCTATCAAGCAAGGAAGGTTGCGAAGGAAGCTATGGCAGAAGTTGCGGGATTTCCGACTGGGGATGCAACTGGGAGCGTGGCTTGGCCTGCATGGAAAAACCCGTTGTTGGCCCTGGCAACTGTAAATGCAGTGATCGAACTGAAACTGAATTCGCAGAGCTGACTGAATCATGCACCAGGCTGGTGAATGCCAACTGCGACCCTGCAGGGACCGAACCATGGCACAATATTTGCGCCGTGAACTCTTTTTGCAACGGAAACAGGGTTCCTCCTAAATGCGAGTGTGATCCTGGCTACATCGAAAACGAAGGGAGAAGATGCGTCAAGGCGGGCGGACTTCACGGGGACTCCTGCGCAACAGATGGCGACTGCGATTTCCATATTCACCATTTACAATGTAATAATAATGTATGTTCTTGCGCTTCAGGGTTTCATACAAATTCCACCGGCGTGTGCGTGAGAGATCACGGTGGTCACTGCAGTATTTGGGACCCTTGTGACCATGAGAGATACATGTCGTGTTCAAACACACCCTACCCAGGGACCTGCGATTGCCCGCGATCAATTGATGCATATGTATTTTATCCAGAGACCCATAATTGCTATGCCGGGGTGGGATCAAGGTGCGGGGAAGACCCATATTATAATGGAATAGAATGTATTCGCAATGCTGAATGTGTTTCTCATCCCACTCAATTGGATAGAAATATGTGTGTTTGTCAAGATGGGTTTGAATCTTCTGAGGATCTTGGAGAGTGTAGGCCGATTTAGATACAATTAAAATTTTATATCACAAATTTAATAAAATTGAAACCTAATAATATTCTGGAGTTGTTGAAAATTGCAATTTCATTTATACAGTAGCAGATTTTGTGTAATAGCTATCAATATGAACACTTATCGATTTTTTCTTGATTTGTTTCATCACTTACGTCACACAACAGGGATTACACAACTCTCATGCATAAACCAATAAATTGATAAAGGGGTTTCAGTGCAGGTTTGACCTCATGAGGTCAAATATTATACATCATTATCCCATTCATACTGCATTATTCTGAGCGAAAGATGATGCTTAATTAGGTCAGAGTATGGGATAAAAGGTTCATCTCTCTCTTCTATATAAGGTTAAAGCAGATGAATGCTGAAAGGGGAAAAAGTAAGTGGAACTTTATCACGGAGAAAAAGAATAAACGGAACTCAGATATATGAGTTAATAGCAGTAAAAGGATTCTTACGCAGATTTTACCACAATTACTTGACACCATTGATCTTGATTTTGTGTTTCATTGTTCATAACAATTAATTAAAACTTAGACTGCCAATTATTATGATATGGATTATTACCGTTTTGCATCACGAACCCAAGGGTATTCAGTATGTGTTGATGTGATACTAATGTCACTGTGTCCTTCCCGAATACCAGTGACCCATGATAAGGATAACGATATTTTTGTCCGGCTTTCAGATAATTTTATATAAAATAAATGTGACGACAAGATTAGTAGTCTGGACCACGTTCCACCTGTCACGCTTCAGGATTATGCAATATATTATGTTAATCTCTAATCTGTCATGCACGACTTGGAGAATGAATGACCTACAGGATTACTGGGACTAAAATATAATGTTGGTGTGTTGTTGTTGTTCGCTATTCAACACTGTTAAAATATGTATGCAGAAATCTGTCACAACAAATTATTAGTATTCTACGCAAGCACTGTAAATTACACAAGGCAAATACGTCTTCATTTTGTACGCATACGATTTATTGTATTACCATCCATTGAAGGAGAGTAGGAGAGACATCGCGAGTAGAGGAGAGGTCGTTTGAATGGATTTCCTAATTGCATTTTATAGTACTAATGAGCGCCACGGACAATGGAATTATTAAGCAAAGCTTCTTCAAATCCATAAATTAAGTCCAGAAGCTTCTTGGGGGAGAATAAATAACAGGCAAAGTCCAAAACTTTGCTAAGAATGAGAGAATAACAGAACAACATGTTGCTTTACTTTCCTGCTGTACCCGCTGTGGTGAAAACATTTCGCCCATTTATAAGACCCTCATGCCAATATTCCCATCAGTTCAGGTTTATTGTTTAATCTCTATCACTATCCAAATCCAGCACGCTTTAAAACCGGATCACGTAAGAAATTAAACTGAAAATAGTCGATATTCTCAAAAATAACGAATATTTCTCATTTGCAGTTCCAATCAATATGGAACCAGGAGCAAAGCTGATCCCACAAACTCTAAATCCTCGACACACTCAGAGATGGGAATTTAGTTCTCCTCATATGAGAATGAGAAGTGAGAATGAGAGGAAGGGTGTTTTAGTAGGAATGAGAATGAGATGAGAATGAGAACATGAATATCTGACAAAGTGAGAAGTGAGAGGAGTAGGAGAACTTCTCATTTCAGAAATGAGAAGAGAATTAGAACTTCTTTTTCACACGCGCAGTGAGAAGGGAACTTCTTTCAAGGTTGAAAAGTGAGAAGGTAGTGGGGAACTAAATTCAGCCAAATTCTTTGCATTGGCTTGGCAAGTTACTTAAAAATTTCGAAAACATCTTTTTCCCTGTGTATTTTTCGGCTTGCTTGCCTATGGTCGGACCTTCCGACCCCTATAAGGTGTGCCAAGAAATGGAATTGTGATGGTGTTAGCGATTGCGATGGTATTAATTTATTTCCGTGGGATTGGAATTGTGGTGCATGTATGTGAGGATAGTTGGCGGGCAGCGGGATGGTACTTGGCGGGCAGCGGGCTGGAGGATATTTGGCGGGCCGAGT
>JAQFZJ010000588.1:0-21707 GCA_034695645.1 Folsomia fimetaria
GTTGGCGACGAAGATGAATTTGACAGCCCCGTTGGTGAGTATGGAATTGGTGACCCGCTTGGTGACAAGCTGAAATAAAAAATAACATTGAATAAAGAAAGGTCTTTTCATCCAGTGCTTTCTCTAGATGTATGTATGATGGTGGGTGGTGAATGTTGGTGGTGGTGGTTGATTTTCCACGCACAAGAGAAAGGTAATATGGAGCAACATCCTCCAGGGTAGCCAATTTCTCATGAGATACCAACTTCTCCACGAAAAAACACCTCAAGTTCAACAAAGAACGTTATTAAAATGAAAGTAAGCAGATCATGATATATGAAGTGATGTTAAAAGCTGTAGCATGAATTGAGCTAATCTTTGCATATTAGAATTGGGGACTTTATAGCAAAGAGGAAGAAGAAGAAGAGGGTTATTTTTCTTCATTTTTTAGTTGGAAGGTTGAAACTTGAGAGGAGAATCCTGTGCCGGAGGATGCAGGGAGAAACGAAATTGAACAGGTACTCTCACTCTGTCCTCTACTTTCTTCAATTTCTGTCTGAGTACTTACTCATTTGGTCACATCCACTCCCTGTACCCTCTGGACTTTCAACTTGAGTGTACACACATAACTTAAAATTAATTCTCAAGGAGTAAATTGGAAAGCTCTTAAAGAGGAACTTTCCCTCAAAAGTCAACTCGGGTAGATTAGAATGTGTTGGGTTGGGGAGAGCAGGTGGGTTCGGGTTCTCATGTTGTGATATAATGTACATGGAAAGCCCCCAGCAACTACTAAGCTCTTCTTTGAAGCAACTTTTCATTTTCCTCTCGCTTTCTCCATGCAATGATGACTTCAGGAGTAACCAACAAGAACTATAAGCACATTTAATTTCATACGAGTTATCCATGGCCTGCATTTTCTACACCCTTATTAATTACATCTTAATGTGAACACGCAACACAAAGGTCAAATAATAAACGTCGAAGAAAAGTATTGTTTATAGGGTGTGCAGTCCAACGGGGGATGCGGGTAAGGTTCAACCATATATTGGATCATTAATCACGGCACCATTTTGAGATCAGTTTGCGAGACATGTCAGTCTTCTCTGGTGTTTAAAGAACATTTCAAACTTGGAACAGTGTAGAGCAACTATTTCCATGAGGGATTTCTCTAAACTAACTTACCAAACCAAAACCACCCAAAATACACAATAGTTTTCTAACAGAAGCATTTGCCCCACAGCACTTCATCGGAAAAGCCTCATTGGAACTCTCTCTGGAATCTGGTACTGGAGACTTATGCCAGATCACAGACTGGTTTCTCGGGGCGTCAGCTTGGTTCCACACGCTCATTTCCCGGATTCTGTGGCGATTGCATGATCACTCCCAAAGCATTAAATGCCGCAAATATATATCCCTTAATAATAAGGTATTAACAGTATCACACAATGGTTCAAAATTTTGAGTGTTGTTTATTTTACGTTTTTATAAAAGGATAACAAAAGTATCTGCGACAATAAGCGGTTGTTGTTTTCCAAACTACCAACTCTCTATCCATTCCATTTATTTCATTCATGTGGATGAGTGGGAAACTGAGAAAATAAAAAGTGGAGTCTGAGTGGTGGTGTAGAAGTAGAATTCAAGTTATTCTCACTGCGGCTTTCCTTTCACAGATGAATGAGAGGGAAGTGCTGTGTAAGTCTTAAGTAGCCGGAACATAATTTCCATTCTAATGACGGACACCACCGGGGCTACAGATAAGTCTGATATGGAATGACCTGCGGAGTGCGGATTCGATAACCATGAAACACTATATAAGGGTAAAAGGTAAGTAAATGTGAGGAAGAGAAACAAAGCATGCAGAAGAGGAGAGAAAGCCTTCTAACTAATCTTGAGCCAAGAGGCAGTGTCGGATGATGGAATAGATTGCCTCCGAGTGCAGATGAGTTTTGGTTGGTTGTTGGAGTTTATTATTATAGAAAAGAGGGCCTAGGGACAAAGCAGGCCAAATTCGACATTGGAGGACTCTCTCTCATTGCATTCGATGAAGTACTCGTACCTTCAGAACGATGTACTACGTAGACTATGCATAGAATTGAATGAGAGAGAGATCTCTCAAAATGCCCGGAAGAGAGACCCTTGGCAGTTGACGAAATGGAATGGAATTGTGCCCGTCTTGGTGCAGGAGTGTGGTGTGGTGCTGTCTCCTATGTGCTCGCCCATATCGCCCATCCTTTCATTATTGCATTAGACCACAAGAATAACCATGTACGTACGTATATGTCTGTAGTACATAGTAGACTAGACAAGCGAGGCATGCAGTCATTTATATTTATACGTTTAGTCTTTCCCCAGGTTATACCTTCGTTTCAAATGGAATCAGTAAAAGATAAAAAGGATGCCTTCCAGGTTGGACTCCAGTCGGATTGTGTATTGCTGATGATGCTGAATTGTGTTTCACTTTGGTTTTGTTCTGGTTTTGGGCTATAAATTCCATTGCCATTGTTGCTTACATGGAAAAATATCTGACGTATGCGTTATTGCATTTTCAATCTAAAATCTTTGTATAAATAGTATGCGCTCACAATACACACACACAACTCTAAAACTTTTCTATGTGTCCCGTCGTCCGTCCGAACGAATTTACCAGCAGAGAATGTGCCCACGGCATTCCACAAAATTAATGTCGAATGCACATGGTCATCTTTTCCATCACTTTAAGCGTGCTTTAAGCTCACATTTTTTAGTTGGGTATCCATACCTTTTGGAGAAATGGAAAATAAGGAATAATGTATTGGTTCCTTGCTGGTTATACAAACGTCGAGATATGTACATGGCATGGCATGATTTGGTTACACGGTTTGGAGTCTTTGCTCAGAGGGGACACGGGACAGGTTTTCTGAGAGGTCGCAAGGGAACAAGTGATGATAACATCTGCAACTGCCCCAGAAGCGAGATCAAATAACTCTTTAAAGGACATTTCCACCCAGAACTTCATCAGATATGTTCAATAATAATCATAATGGCGAGAGTGAGCAGTGGCACACACTAGCTTCTGTGGATCCTTTATCTTACTATACTCGACCTCCGGTGCTTTCCCCATAAAAAGTATGCATCCTCTTATCATCCTACACAAACGTATGTAAGACTCCAAAGTTTTAAGAACCATGCAGCAATAAAAACATTCAAACATTATTCTACGGCTTGTTTAGGATTTCAGTAAAATCCAAAAATCGCAGCATTACAGTTATGTGTTTGTCATTTGTCCAATAAAATTATTGCTTTATCTTTAATAACACTGTCAATATTTTTGTATGCTCCATCTCATGGGTCCTGTCAAAGAGAAACTGAATGCAATGCGGAGGATGGATGACAATCCTGCATGAAGTGGAGATTTTTCTTTGTTGTCTCACTACAACATAAACCACCTTTCAATGGTTTACATCCATACAAATATTGTTGCATGAGCACTTTTGGAATTCAAGAAGCAAAACAATGCAACTACGGTAAGTGGTCTCACATGCACCATTACGAAATGAAATGGAAGCTAAAAAGTTTAAAATGTTGAAATTGCCATATTAATATGCACAAGTGTATAATGGTTGTTTAAAAATTCGATTAAAAGGTCGACTATTTGGTACTAGATTACAGGTCAGACAGTATCAAAGTTTGCCGTGGTTAATAAAATTCGTGACGAGTATTATTGGTTTTATACAAAAAAAACTTCCTACTCAACCATTTAATAAATTTTCATATACATTGCACCGGTCACTATTTGGCTTCTTTCCAGCCCAGCTTTCAAACTCATAAATGGTGAATAAAAAGACAGCGGATGGAAGAATCGTGCGGGGATTTGACAGGGGTTTGTGAGAGCAGAATTATTGGTAATTACACACCTAATCCGATGCCACCTCTGTAACTCTGCCACATAGAAAAACTCATCGGAGCAGTCCAAGCAAGCAATTTGATGAGGATTTAACAATAAAACGAATCTAACCGTTTAGGGCAGACTGGAGCCGATTCCATCTTTGGCTTCCTATCCATCCGGGCTGCTTTACACAGATTTAGTGGGTTCTCAATTTTGACTCCGTGTAATGCCCAGTTCGGGACGGTGGTAGTAAACTCAGACTTTCTCTTCGTTGTTCTTTCAATTTTGAACAGAGGATGAGATCGCACAGTTGTCCAATCCAATCCAAGCTGACCGCTATCCCTCTTAAATTGTGGTATCAGCAAATGCAATCCAAATATAGATGAAGTATTCTATCCACTGTTCAGAAATACAAAATAATTGATATGAATATTCTTGTTAACCTGGGCGAGCGAAAGTAGCTGTTATTATGTATTTCAAGAATTCAACCCATATGCTGCACAACCGTACATACTAAAAGTATTTATAATTTATCATTAAAAGAAATTACCGTTCACCGAGAATGATATTCGAATCCTTTGGTGAGGGGGAATGTGAGACTTGAGACAACCTAGCACTCGCAAAGGGAATGATCCACACTGACCTGAGTTCAGAGGAGAAGTGAACAGCAAAGGAAAGAAAGAGGAGGAAAAGTGCTCTCGGCCGAAAGTGAGTGAGTGGTGGTGATGGTATTTTGCTTGGTTAATCTCGATTTGCCTCGTTGCTTCGTAATACACTTCTGCAATGCAAACCCACACAAATTATATACATACAAACCAGATTTTTCATCAGTCCTAGGCTGGTTTGCAAGCATGTAATGAATTATATATTAATTAGAATTGAAAATTTCATTTACGTCGACTTTTTAAATACAGGTGAGAGGGCTAATTGATGAGATCTTGCTAATTAAGTTTGAAGAGCAGATGGAAGATCGCATGCAACGTGAGACTCTGAATATTTTCACGTTTATTTTACACAAAAATTTATCTTTGTCAGTCAACCGATGGACTTTAAAAAAAACACTTTCATTAAATTTTGTAACTGATCACAATATTAGCTCCGACAGGTTGCAATGCAAAATCCGGCGTTATCCTCACCTACGCCGTTAATTTTGTATAACAAGGACAACAATCGTCAATTAGGAGTATAATTTCGCTGCACGGCTGATGGATAGTATAAGAATTAGTTTAACAATTATGCTTTCCACCCTTTAACTTGTGCTTCCACAACCCCACTGACTATCTCTGCATACATACATAGTCAGTGAGTGTACATGATAGTGCAGGATGAAATTGCTATTTTGGAGGAGGTTGAGAAAGCGGAGCAGAATTCCCTCCTGGCAACGGATGCTGATGACGATGAGATGAGAGCAAATGCGTTTCTTTTAGTTTGGGGCAAAGTTAATAATGAATGCCTCCTGGCGAAATCCGGTCTCCGTCATCAGAGCGGAGCTCTTATGAGCCGGAGGCAACTGCCAGAACCAAAGTGGAAAGAGGTCCATTGTACACAAAACAGTTCAGTTCACCAAAACTATAACCTTCTCTCCTCTCGTTTACAACGACGAAGATGAGGAGGATGCAAACTAATGTCAATCTTCATGTAGAAGATACACACTCTATTTTACTGCTAAATATTACCCGTAAAATTCTCACTTGGAGTAAGTAGTTTGAGCAAGGGGCACCTAATCCTTTTGTACATATCCGTAGAATATGTACATACATACATGTACTTGGGTGTCGGTCGACTATTGAATGGTTAGAGTAATACATGTGAAGAAGTTTTTTTTAAATCGGTTAGATTCAGATCATATAAGGGAAACAGGAGGATAGAAACTGAAACTATATGGTCGACTAAAATGGAAATAAAATGTATTGTCATATTTTTTTAATTTTTAGCACATCTCTCAATGAGAGGTACATATCTGTAAGTTATGTTCAGTAGATATTAACCGCGTCAAATATCACTTGTACCTTTGTGTTAAATAATTGCTGAAAATAAAGCTATGAAGATTTTAAAATAAACGAGGGACAATTCGGCTCATTTACTTCTTGCCGTTTTAAACGAGTTTCAAGCAGTGAATTACATATATATGATTCAAAATGTTCTATGCAAAAGATTAAATTGAGAATCATGGTGGTATTCTGAAAGTCATTTCATTCTGTCATGTTCATATTTGTTGTTATATTGTATCATTTAAAAGTGTGAGTATATACTTGTTTTATGATTGCATGTTTATGAAGCAGAGTATGAGAAAATATATAATATTGCATCAAAGAGGCGGGTAACCCAGATGAAGTCGATAAGCCTAGCCCAAGGGGATGAAAAACCTGGCCATAGATACCTGGAATGCCTGGAAGCTTAATATTAATACTGGAAGAGACCTTGGATTGGAGTTTGTATTGCAAATAATAAACTTGAATCGTCCGACTATTCCCCTTTCTTGCCTGTATCAATTGAAGCTAGAGAAAAGTTGGAGGGTGCATGTGGGCAGGTTGTTGGTTTGACATGTGCAGATATGGTCAACGTTAAATAATTCACATAATTTCGTGGAATATTCAGCAATCAATGATGGACATTATTTCATTATTAAAATTGAGTTTTCGTCTTTTTTCATCGTTATGACTTTAGGCACCACGCACACCAACACACATCATCATGTCCCTCAAAAAATAGGGAGGATTTGCAAATGGTTGGCAAAACATACTAACCAAGGATTTTTTCGACAATCATCGCAAACAATCCAGTGCTTCAAGGGATGTTGCCATTTTAGTCGACATATTGTTGGTCATGCCCAGCCAACTTTTGGTTTAAATTTAAGGTTCGTAATAGTCACGTGCCCTAAGGTGCTATGTTGTTTCATCGAGATCTGCAAAGAAATCATTCTCAACACGGACAAGGAACCACATTTCACTCCACAAAGGCATAAATTACAGTTCTGACACCCACGCAAACATATGGACACAAGATAACATCTTTTTTGCCTCCAGCTTTTTCTTTCCAACGACTTTGCCCGACAAAATATTATTCATAAGGAGTTGGCTTTTTGGTGCCATGCCTTTCATGACAAAACAAAAAATAGACCACCATATTTGCCATATTTCAAAAATTTGTATTATTATTATGATGGTGGACCAAATTTTATAGTGCACAGAGCGAAGGAAGACTTTTTGATTGGTTGGTTGGTGTGTGTGGTTATATGTATATGGTGATATGGTTATTGTGATTGGCTGTCACCTTCCAAAGGGGACTGAAATTTAACTTATTCAACTGAGTAATAAGGGTCATCATCTAGGCCCAGCATCCACCTGCATTTAGAAACCAACCAAAGTTAATTAAAAATAAATAAACAAGGAGAATGACGATTTTCATGCCTTTGAAATCATGCTCTGGATTCTGAATAGATTGAATATAAGTGTGCAACCACCACACAACCACTGCATAACCAAGTTGCTTGTGGCCATAGCTTATTAACGATCAACAATACCTCGTGTTTTAATAAGGAATTGAAAATACAAAAGCATTTCATTGCTTTGTTCAACTTTTACTTATTCGTAGCCCTAGGACAATAGAAGGCTGGTTTGGGACTGCATAAAAATTTAAAGCTAATTACTGGTCATTGGATATTTGGATAGGTATTGCGCTCTGGTGCGGGCAAGCAGATGACTTTGCTTCTGTCTTGTCCTGATTTGCACATAAAATTACGGAGTAGTCGCTTAGCTGGGGGCGCTAAATGGTTGTTCAATTGCTGCGGTTCAAGCTTCCTTTTTAATGACACTAATGAGACCTCGATGTGCAGAGGACTCGTCGTGGCAGAGTTTAATTTATTGAAATCCATGCACACTCTTCACAACAACAGAAGCTGGCTGTGAAGTCAAAAGTCAAGTTTATGTCTGTCAATAACGCTACAAGTTTTGCCTTTACAAATCAGATCAGTTTCCAACAACAGCCATTAAACTCAGGCGTATGGTGTTTATGCCAAGGCAAGTCGCGAAACAACGCACAAGGTATAGTTTGGTAGAAGTGGAAGAGAAACGAGTTCCCAAAGACAGCCAATTGCCAGCAAAGTATGTGCATATTTTCAATTCAAGAAGCTGATTCATGCCAAATCCTAGTTTTTTGGTGGATAAATAGTCAATTTTAATTAAAATGTTAGTTACACCTAAGAATTTTCAACTTCTGGTCTTTATTGCTTTACTAAACAACATAAGCGCAAGTTGAGTATGTGCAGAAAACCTAAATTTGGCTAATGGAGAAAGATAACGTTCAAACCAGTTAATACCTACAAAAATAGGGTTAAACCGATAATACAACATTTTCATAACACTCGTTGCATATCGCGTTCATAGAAGTAATTTAGTATTTTGAAGAGAAGAAAATGCTCGAACGTTATGGAATATGGAACCCAGTTACCCAAAGGGCTTTAATTTTTGCTTTGAAACGAAAACGTCATCCTGTTCCGTAATTCAAGTACAAGTGAACAAACCTTTTGTAATTTGTTGCCATCGGGTAGTAATTAATACTTTGTCTGTCAGAGAAATTTATATTATTCACTCCAAGCATCTTGTGAGCTGTGGCAGGGATCTGTCTAACATTGGGCCTTGAGGGAGTGTAATTTGACACTTCATTTGGAAGAAAATTTGGCCAGAAGGAAGAAAATCTCATCGAATGCCACTCACTCATTGGAATCTTTTTGGGCAGAAGAGTCTGCATGGCTGTAGTAAATAATAATACTCTCGGGGGTTTTTTTAGGGTGTGCGTTACTTGGTTGTGATTCTTAACTCGAAAACAATCGTTAACCACATTTGTGTAACACACCTGCCTTTGTTTCATGAGACTTCTTTTCTTAGCGTCAATTTTCGCCTTGAATGCATACATTTTTAATTTACCACATCACATAATAATTATGCATTTATGTTACAGTTGAAAATTACGATTCATTTTACAAAAACCTTTTTTTTGAAATAGCATTAGAATAATATAATATTAAATTAATAGCATATTATAATACTTTGTGAAACTTTTAATAATTAAATCAATAGTGAAGCATGATGACCTTATGTAATTCATAGAAATTCATGTAAATATATCACATTGCAAAGCTGTATACATACACGCAACAATATGTATACTGTATCTGGGTGAACAGGAAATGGAGCACTTGGTATATGATTGTTGTGTTCAAATGAGCTCTTTATGTGCTCCAAAACTTAGCTGGAATCCGACGTTGATAATTCTCGAATCCTAATTCTGTGATAACTTGCACCTACCTACTCACTCCAATTTGAGAGTGCCTCAGGGAAGAAACCTTGTTTTTAATGGAGGTGGGCCATATGCCACGCCACACAAATGACCGTAATAAAACAGAAATGCAATAATATAAACTTAAAATGATAGCCCGAAGATTGATATAAATCTCAAATATTGTATTCCAACAATCAAATCAGATATATATGAACAGCAAAGGCCAAACCTCCATAAACCACAAATGACAAATCTCAAGTTTGTATTTATGTATTATTGCTGGTTGGTCTGCACTGATTCGAAAACAATGTCCCCAAGTATGGCTTGTTTGAAAATGAGAATAGACCATGGTCTGAAGTCTAATGTGTCCTAAGCCAAAATCCATACGTTATTTATGCTTGAGTTTTACTGAATCCTAATTAAAAGCATTTGCTAATCGTACAAAAATAATAAAATTAGGATTAAGACTAGTTTTCCATGTAATGGATCGTTTCTTTTCTTTTGCGATTTATTTACTCAGCGTGTAGTATAAAAAGGTGGTGGCATAAAGGTTTGAGGGTTCAACTAAAAGCAGCAGATACACCACATACAGATGCACGCTTTATAAACAAAAGGAGTTTTATCTGCACTGCAGGACGAGTTTCCTTTGTCCAACAAACTTTTCACTTTACATATAAAGCTTGTAATAACAATAAATAACTTTGAGGGATTAAATTGGAATTGAAAAATCATTCAATTGTGAATCGAAGGATGTCACAGGCGTTTCACTCTGTACTCGTTCGCATAATTTCTTCAAGTTGGTCGTCTACTTTTTGTGTTCAAACAAAAGGACGGCAAAGGATGAAGGTGGTGCTGCTCTGGTCTGAGATGAACAAACGAGTGAAGATGGCCAAAAGGCAGAAAATAATTGTCAAGAAGAAAAAATAGAAAGGGCCCCAGGATTCCCAGACCGGTTACTTGTTTTGCAGTGTGAATCCAAACCACCTGAATCTAAGAAGAACTTGGGTCATGCTTGACCCTGGAAATACAATCGCTTGGGGGAATTTTGAAGGATAGTATTTTATGCTAATGAATGCAGCAGAAACATTCGTATGTGGGAATCCATTTAATAAGCTCAGTGATAATAATTCATCAAGAATTCATGTCCTTCAGCAATTTCACAGGAACAACACGAAATCAAATGAATTACATTACATTAAAACGTGTTGAAAAATACAATCCTCATTCATTCCTTCTTATTATCATACATATGTACCAAACTATTACTTACTATGGACTACATGCATTGCTTTGAATTTTGCAAAATTGTAAGGAAGATATCGGCATCGATAATAGATTTATTCTAAAATCTATCATTAAAGTGTAACAACACGAAAAATTCATGTTAGTTTAAACCCTAGGTATCACAATGTTTCGGAAAGGCCATTGTCCATATTCAATAATATAACATATGTGATATTAATTATTGTTCTGGCATGATGTCAAGGTCAACGGTCAACGATTTCTTTTCAAAGGAATATGCAACAAACTTCGCCTGTGTTGCAATCGGTCGCTTCTCGAAAAACTGGAGCATTTCCACAGCGTGCAACGGATGTGCATTCCCCACCTCGACTGCGACAGGATTGATCATTTTGAGCGGCTGAGACAATTAAGTATCGATTAGAAAAATATGTATATTTTGGGATAAAATTATTTTTAGTCTTACGTCCAAAACAGCATTCCAAACCTGGTGGACAGGCGTTGGTGCTGTTTGATGTTGGTCGTAGGTCTGGAGGGCACTGTATTATGCCAATTTCGACAAAACATATATGTCAATTAATTTGAATTTGCGTTTTAGTTGTGCAAAATCAATACCCTACACATCTACTTAGTTCATGGATTTATTGTTCGAGATGAAGATGCCACCAAATACATTTGATAATTTTTTTACCTGCCCAGCCGTGATACATATACCACCACTCCCATCCTGGCACGCAGGTTGAAACACTGGTCCGTCTCTCCGGTTAGAGCTTTGGTCGTGAAAGGCGGCTGGAATTTCCTCTGCAATTGAATTTGCACAATATGTCATAAGATCTTTTTTTATGCATTCTTATATCTCAAAACTTACCATTGTACCCAAATGTGTGTCTCCAGTTTCCTGTCTCTAACGGAACGTTGGCGTCTTTCATGGGTTGACCATTGCAAAGGATGTTGAGAGCCGCAATTACCACAAATATGAACATTTTAAGGTCTTAATTAATTTCAGAGCTGCTGGTGCAAAATAAGATATAATTTCCTTTCTACGAGTACAACTAACTTCAAGCTGGATCAAGGAATTAAGACTGTCTTAAATAATCTCCACCTCCTTGGAAGGCTTTTAAATATTTCTTTTATACAGCTCACTCAGCATAAAATAACATTACTCAGAAAGCGAAATTCGTACGAAACAATTTATGAGTCAGCTGCAGATGGAGGAATCAACACTTAAATGCTCGTTAGCTGAGGAAGGTTACGTTATTAAACAAATAATAAAAGTCCATTTGCAGATATACTCATATACACTCTGGCAAGTATAAAAGCACGCACGTAAATCCCTTTTTGCCATTGATTTTCCATTCACAACAACACATAAAATATGTCATCATCAAATTCATGGAAGACTCGTTGTAGCGTTATTTTAATGAATGTGAATTTTGCATGCAAATAACCTTAATGCACTGCATCTATATTTAAGAGTATTTATGAGTATAGCAGACAACAATGAAAATGAATTCCCAAGACCTTTTCCATCAAGAGGGTTCGTGCGAAGTTAAACGTGTTCAACACAATTAAAACACACACATATATAGGTAGGTATTATATAAATGCAATAGCAGTAGTCTCATCTTCTGAATGTGATCTGTATATATTTGTTATCAATTAGTAATTTGGCAATGTTCTAGTTTAAATTTTGTTTAATAATTAGTAATTTATTAATTTTTTGCAAAACATAAGGCGGACATCGTATATGTCAAGTTTAGCGTAGTAAAATAATTTTAACATAAGTATTATCGTAGAATACACTTGTATATAAAACGGGATTAGATTTGCGAACTAATAAATGCTGCTGCTGCAATTATTTAGATTAGATTCTGATAACAACACTTTTATTAGAAAGTGAGAGGCAAAACAGCTACGGGGTCAGACTCCATTGGTTTTCCCAAGTAGATTGACCATGTTTTTTCCACCAGATTAAAAACCCCTGGAAGCAACACAAATTGTATTGTAATATATATACTTTAAGAAATGTATACTTTTACTCACCAACTGCGACAGTCTTTACGTGAGGTAATTTGGTCTTAATTTCATCGCAAATGTAAATGGGAAAATGTTCATCGCTTTGGTCACTCAATAAAAATTTGATGTCTGCTAACCCCGATGGCTCTGGATGATTTTCAATGGTTACTTGTCTGTTGGTGCTAACCGCAATGGGTAAAGATTGTTCTTTGGCATTTAACCTCAAATATCTGGAGGTCAATAATGCAATAAGTTTATCTTTTTGAACTAATGAACCAAGACATGCAATAATTATATCTTTACTTGTTGCAATGAACCAAAGACTGTCCAGAGTTGACCGTCAACACATCCAACAAGGACTCTGCTATTCCCTCCGATGAGGACGATGACGGCGGTGGTAGTATTTCAATATTATAAAATATTCGTGTACCGTTGTCCTTGGCAAAATGAACATTGAGACTCATCCCGTCCGAAATCCCAGCCCCAGTGTCTCTCAAAATGTCCAACAAAGAATCAAGGCTTTTTGCTCCCAGTAATGCTCGTGCAACAAATGATCTGGCTATAATAATAATAAAAAGTTACTGTTAGTCAGGGACACACTAATGAACTTCATTCCAGACAATTGATAAAAATGTCCTTCTAAAAGTTACAGCGATAAGAGATTTAAAATAAATATCAATATAAAATGCACATACGAGTCCCCTTTTTATGAATCGATGGGAATAGCGTGTTGACCGAGTATACCATTCCATGCTCGTTAAACCCCATTGTATAACCCATCAAGTGCCCAGCATCTGAAAATAAGTCAAGCTTTCACCAACTTATGATGATGATCATACTACTATGGCAAGATTGAAACTATTGCGAGACATTAAAAACAAAATTGACATGGGAGACTGAAAGTTGCAATTTTAAAGTTCCACAGTCAAAAGTTGACCATTACCGGGAAATGAGCAAAATTATCCAATTTGTACAATTTTTGATTGGGTGACTATCATGAATATGAACTCACAAGTTCTGGTTGAGAATTAGTTTCAAAATCTATTTTGATCCTAATCATCGTATAAAACATTGGCATTTGAATCTTTAAATGTGTTTCAATTATTAATATTCCCGTCAGAATTTTCAATTACACATAAATGCACTTCTTATCATAATAGATACCACATTTTCCCTTAATACAGATATTACTGATGTACTTATTACCACACTTACATGAAAATGTAGTGAATTTCTCAAGAAGTTGACCACTTTCATTCAATATCTCTGCGGATACGATGTAGACATTGTTTAGAATTTCCTTCATAGCGTCTTCCGTATGACCCAACAGCACCTTAATGATAAATTGCTGCATCTAATGACTTCATAAATTATGAGAGCTATTATACCAACGGTATATACCTCTTCTTTGTTGCAAATTATGCTTGTGCATCCGGTTGCGCCTCGCATTACTATGCTGTCATCCTTGTCAGTAATGATGGAGTCAATGTTTAACAAGAATAGCTAAAATTATAAGTAAAAGGAAAAATCACAAGTACTGGAGAGATCATATTCTACTGAAATATCCTCAATTACACCTTCTCGAACGGGACTTCACATCCCTCAGCCATTCCTCTGATTTCCTGAACCAAGTTTGGATATTTAGCTGTGCAATGTTTCAGACAATTTTCGTAAATATTTTTTCCATCCTCTTGTAGAAAAGACTTCCACAACACATCGTTAAAATATGACCAAGTTTGAAGCATTTCTTGAATCATAGATTTAAATATTTGTCCCTACATAATAAATATTTAAAATTTGTGGATTAATAATAACAATAAATTATTTATTGTCATCTGCACTCAATTGCATACATACATGCATGTTGACCAACTTACAATTGCCCTTCCAACGGTGTAATTGGTCCCTCGTACATGCAAAATTGGGATACATTCCAACCGAGTTGGTTTCATTTGTCCATTGTTTCGATTGCATGACAGTATTTCGCACTCTTGAACCATTTTTAACACAAAAAGAGGTAATCGTTATCGGAAAACTACAAATTTCTAAATTTAGATATAGTGACACTTTAATAACGAACACTTTTCCTCGTGAACGACCAGACAAGGAAGCAGATCAGATCTGAATGATGAAATGCAGCGAACGACTTCATTCACTTGGTTTAACTGGAATGAATTTATCAATTGCTTTTATGGTTTCAATTAACTTGGGATAGTCCACTCATATTAAAATGCAAGCAAGTAAAATAGAATTCGTGCTGCGACCCGCTTTAAAGCTATCATGTTGCCGTACACACACACACACAAACGACACTACTGTAAATTCTGGTTCGTTGACGCCTCATTTAATATCATCCAATAAATGTTTATACATGGAAAACGAAACAATAACTCATGAAATCAGCCTACGTGCACTGTTGAGGAAGGGAGAAATTTTAGTTGTATTTATAACAAGAAATAACTAGTTCCAATCCAATGGATCATATTAATTTGTCTTGAATTGAACTAACGTATAACATGCATGCCACAAGTGAGTCGCCATTTATTACAAATTCATAAGACGTATTTAGCTCACCAAAATTTTTTGGAGGCACATCACAGACATGGACAAGATAGTTGATATCTAACTTTATAATGCTTAAATTTATGTCTCCATTACAGAGATTCGGAGCTATAAACCATTATGCAGAATTATGCTATTGAGTGTAGAGACTTGCAGCAAACACTATATCACGTTTTATACATTCGGACGATTCTTCCATTTTCTTCTTTAGAGATGGATCTCCAATGATTCTAGCTGCGTCTTTCACGTCTCGGATCATTTCGTCTAACCTCTGAATTGTACGAACAATGAGTCCCTCTTGGACGTCAGTCAGCTTCATTATGTCACAGAAACTCTATTTCATGGTAAACATATAAGTTTTGCATATTGGATGATGTACGAAAGTACAAAAATGCATAAATATCAATTTAATTTGCATTTTATTACCTTGCCCTTCGCCCATTCATGGACCACTTCAGCCAATCCAAAGCGAAATTGCTCCACATATTGCTGTACAGGTTCTTTGATATCACACTCAACTTGAGCTTTACCAATCTCAGCGGCCAAAAGCTTTACTTCAGCAACGCGCTAAATACATAAATTATATATGTATCAAATTGTTGCATTAAATATTGTTTTGTTTGACATTAAATAATCATACTTGTTTCAAATTTGGCTCATCGTCTAGTTTTGGCTCACCGACTTTCTTTGCCTCAAAAACTAAGCAGGATAAGATTGCTGCAACTTCCGCAGGTGGTGCGGTCGCGAACATGTTATTTAATACCTAGATTATACCATGCCTATTATATACCATCTCCATCGTTGATTATTTATTCATAAATAAATTATCAAATAGCATACCATCTCTGTTACCATAAGTTCATTCTGGTTTCCCATTTCACATGCCACTCTCCCTTTCATTTGAACTAGAAAATTATAAATGCAATGCGGTATAAAATGAGTTACATAGAATCAAATAATAGAATAGTTTGGATTTAAAGATTTAAACCTAAATTATCGTTGTCGATATAGCCTAGTTGTCTAAGAACTTGTATCCTTGACTGGTAATCTTCATGTAGGCGAAGGCTTCTTGGGGACCTTTTGTATTTATACATAAGTATTAGTAGATTATGAAATTCATATTTTAAATATTTGTACAGAAAATTACTTACAACAAATATTCCAACATTTCCAATGTATCCTTTATCTTCATGTAAGAATATACTTCGTGAAACTGAAATATAATGACAGAATAAAAATAGGCAACATAATATTAATACACATTAGAATGTGAGTATATCATCCCCATAGGTTTTAGTAGTACACTCGACTTACCTTCTGCTTAAAAATTTCTTTATTTGCAATGTTGCCATGTTTAACTAAAATCTTTCTCTCCTCGGACTTCTGCACCTCCAGTAACAAATTCATTTCTCTAGAAGGTATTAGTCGCTGATTCGACGGTAACACATTCATATCCTGCGGAGAGGAATTTATGATGGCCAATTCTTCCAGCACTTTTCTTACATTTGAGGGTGGGAGGTCGTTTCTGAATTAAAACTAACATTTCATATCCAGTATAAATTGCAGTTTAGAAATTAGACTTACGCAAATCGTGCTTGCTCCCTGCATTTAATGTTTGAAATTATAGTTTCAGAATCCACTCTAATCTGTTTGGCACACAATTCTAGGATTTGTTTGTATTCGACTTCAATCACTGTATGTGAATAATATCCAATTCTATTGATTTCTGGGTGGAACTGGGCCAAATCTTGATGAGAAAAGTATAACATCTGTCCAAATTCAATATCAAAGTTGTCTTTGATTTCTTCAACTGCTAGCAGTTGCTCATCTACAATGGTGCTGATTTCGAACCCCTGTTCTTGGAACGACTTGTTATCATTTGAGGAAGTTAGTATTAATACTCGAAGACTGTTTGGTGGATTTGCCTTGATGGGGCTAGTGTCAAGAATAACACCAAAACGTGCACTGTATTTTGGTAATTGTTCTACAACAACTATTCTTCCTTGTACCAATATATCATTTTTAGTGTGCATTTTCAAGAA
Source organism: Folsomia fimetaria (assembly GCA_034695645.1). Taxonomy (NCBI): domain Eukaryota; kingdom Metazoa; phylum Arthropoda; class Collembola; order Entomobryomorpha; family Isotomidae; genus Folsomia; species Folsomia fimetaria. The sequence goes on from JAQFZJ010000588.1 coordinate 16,984, forward strand.
TGGCTGCAAATATTAGGAATGAATTAGAAATGACATATAATAATTATGGAATTGTCGAGTATCTTCTTACAAGTAATGTGTTCCGCATAGTTAGACAATCTTTCGCATCATTGTAGAAATTTTTTAGGTATTCATCAAACTCGTTATTCCATTCCAGTTCTCCCACTCGTTTCTGGACCACGTGCAATTTTTCTTTCAGCGAATCCACTTTCATTCTAGAAGCTGCTTCTAAAAAACTTCGTTTCATAACATCTTCTACTGTTAGACTCTCTACTCGCAGAAGATTTAATATCATGCTGTAAGTAAGTCTGAACTGTGATTCCAATTTAGCAGCTTTACCAGTCATCATGTTTCTAAGATAAATAATTATGGGGAAATCATTATGACTAAAATAAAAATAAGATTGTTTTGTCTTCCAAGTCTTACCTAAGTTCCGTCATTTCTGGGATATTTTGTTTGCAGAGGAGTACGACAGTTCCAGTCGTATCCAACCCTCTACGCCCTGCTCGGCCAGCCATTTGAATGTATTCCGCAGGTAGAAGAGTTCGGAAGCAAGTGCCGTCATGCTTGCGAATTGAGTCAAATACGACTGTACGCGCTGGCATATTCACGCCCATAGCAAATGTTTCAGTGGCAAATAATAGCTGAGAATAAAATATAATTAATTAAATTAACTAGTTTATACTGATGTCTATGATGTCGATAATGCTCACCTTAACCAAATTCTTTTGAAATAGCATTTCAACAACTTCCTTTAAGATGGGCAAAATTCCACTATGATGGACTCCAATTCCGTTTTTTAACATTTCATGGAAAGCCCTCACCTAATTGACAATTCATATTAAATATTTTAAAGTAAATGCCACAAATTGTGCATTCAAACCTGGGGTAGATCTCGATCTGAGCCTTTTAGCCGAGAAATGCTCTTCATAAAAAATCCATGAATCTGTGCTTTTTGTTCCCCACTGCACAAATCTACACTACTCATCAATTGGGCATACTGGTCACATCTATTCCTCGAAAATGTAAATATCACAACAGGAAGTTTTTCCTACCAATCCAAAAAATCCAGTCAGATTCCACAGTTTTATTTAAACTTGTACTTCTACTACCTTACATTTTTTTGTAAATGATTGACTAATCCGATGTATGTATTTTTTTCTGAGCTTTCGTTAAAGGTATTCTTATTTCCTGCTTTGGCACCAAATGATTGTTGGTGTTTAGACATTCTGGCCAACTTGGCGTCTTTCGCATCATCATATCTACATAAAAACATTTCTTAAAACTATGTAACTCGAATATAATTTATAAATTATTAAACAATATGTATATATTACCCTTTTTTAATAAAAGCCCCTTCAGAATCCAACACAAGAAACATTTCATCCTTACTTTTCCCTCCAGAACCAGTATATAGATAGTGTTCCAGTGGAACTGGGCGTTTCATTGTGCTGATAACGTAGATTTTCTTTTTCTTTATTTCTGTGAAATTTTGAGAAATATTGTCAACAGACTGGAATTGTTAATCAGTAATAACTTACCTCCAACCCAATTTGCAAATTGAATAGCATTTGGAACAGTTGCACTAAGCATTATAATGCTGACATGAGGTGGTAACATAATAAGTACTTCTTCCCAGACGTGTCCTCTCTAATTTAAAAATACAATATTCAACAGGATAAAAAATTTAAATGATTAATTACACTTACTTCTTCATTATTAAGATAATGAATCTCATCAAATACGACCCATTCAAGATCCCGAATAACGTCTGAACCTATATATTACAATAAATATCAGATAACGTCGCGTCATAATAATTAGTGTTGGTATTAATATGCAATATACTGGTTTAGGATAGGAGTTTTGGATTTTAAGTTCCAAACATGTACGAATTTAAGAGGTTTATGATTGCAAGTTCAGACCAGACCAGATCAGTATATTGCATATTTGCGTACTAATTATCACGAAATATCAATAATTCACTAGCTACTAACCATTGTACAGCATGGATCGCAAAATTTCAGTAGTCATGATTAAAACTGAAGCACTTGGATTAATTTGGACATCGCCTGTCACAAGTCCCACGCTTTCAAAATTATTCTTGAAATCACGAAACTTTTGATTTGAGAGCGCTTTGATTGGAGAAGTGTAAATAGTTCTACCAGATAATAATAATAAATATCCATCAACCAAACCCTGATATTAAGAAAATTATATGAATATGGTAACCTTACCGAGTCATATGTTGCACCGATAATGCTATGGCATATTCTGCAACTACTGTCTTTCCAGCGGAAGTATGGGCAGCAACAAAAACATTTTCATGTTCCTCAAGTTTTGCAATTGCTTGTTTCTGAAATGTATCCAGCTCGAAAGGATAATTGTATGCCATGTCTGGAACCTTTTCGTGGAAATCTAACATTGGCTTTGTGACATCAATTTGTTCAGCCCATGGCAAGATGATTGGTGTGTTGAATGGAGTTTTACTAATTTTTAACACTGGGACAGTCCTTTTCTCCTAAAAAACAGTACACAGTTATAGATTTACAAGCTATGCACATGTTCCACCCACCGCTACTTTTGTGTGTAAAAATACCATGTCGTCCTGTGCATCGAATGTTTCTTCTGATAACTCGTTCAACAAATGAACTGTTTGACTTTCCTTTTTCGCCAATTTTGCCTGTGACGGTTGGTACTCGGTATTTGCGGATTCTCTATTTTTCCAGAAATCTAACCCAACCTTCATATCCTCCTGAAGTGCAACAAAATCAAAATGTTATAATCCCTTTTGATTCTTTCGAGATATTAACTAACCGCGAATACATCCTCCCCGACCGCACTTTTGTCATCTTCCGATTCATTTTTTGCCGAAGTCAACGACAACCCTGTTTGGAATGTCGGAGGCACCACGAGTAAATCTACGTAAATTATTCCACATATTAAAGTTTACAAATGATACTAATTGGTTCAAGAGTCAAAAGTATTAAAGGTTACTTTTCTCAAATAATTTCTCAAAAAGCTCGGCCTCGTCTTCATTAATTTTTAGTGCTTCAATTTTGTTAGCGGATTGTAATATTTCTTTTTCTTCATCAAAGCCGCCAGGCCAGAAAGGAAAATTGGTGGAGCTACCCTTGAGACCGTCATCTTTCGCACCGGGTGCTCTGGTCAACGATAGAGAATTTTTTGCAGTTTCGCCCAACGAGCTTATTTCTACCTCCTCGTAGTCTATAATCTTTCCTGTCGCAGGCTCTCTCTTCACCTAATAAACGCATTATAATTGTCAAATTAAAATGTTCCAATGCATTCAATTTAATTTCTAATCATATTTACTTACTCTTTGAACTAGTGGGAAACTCCTGGAATGAAAGGTGAAAAGCGATTCAAAATTCCTTGATGGACGGAGATGTCGCAAATTATTCTCCAGGGCATGAATGGGGAGGTTTTCCGGTTTTCTTGTGTATTCGTCCAACAGATCCTGTATCACAGGGACCACCTGTGGCAGCCCCAAATCTGGAAACTAAAAAGTAGGGACAATAAATATTTTAGAGTCAATCGCCATTTCAATGTACAAATGATTATATATTCATAAATTAGTGAACCATGCCATGTATATTACCACTTTTGGAATATCTTCCATTTTTTGGAATGGAAGATTTAATTGCTTTCTCTGCCTCTACACAGTTTAACTAAAGGCGAATTTCGCAAAAATAAGAAATTTTCATCCGTCCGTCCGTGGGATCAGACGTTGATGATATTACTCGCCAACTTCTGAAAATCTGCAAAACCTTGTTGAAGTTGATGTGCTGAGAGAATTTCTCCCGGCTTTGCAAACATCTCATTTGAGCTCAGGCAAAGCAAACATTCAGCTGCGTGCTTGCTTTCACCGTTCATATACATAACACATAAGCAGTTGCATTGCAGGAGGAGGGAGATTTTTATTACACACAACACACAAAAGTTGTTTTTATATTTTAATTCACAATCTCATCTTATTTTACTTTTGTGGATAATTTGTTTAATTAGGATTTGGTTGAACGAGTTGAAAGGTAATCAAATAATATGTATTATCAGATAAGTAAGTATATAATTAAACAGGTAAAGATTATGTTGTATGCTTATATTTATTTTGCTTTTGTAGTTCAGCCGGCGAGTTCAGTACAGAATATATGACAAAAGAAATGAGTAGAAACGAACGAGATCATCCTGATCGTTGGTCTTCGCGTAGAAGAGAAGGCAGTACCAGCAGCAGCAGTTCGCGTGACCGAGATAGAGACCGTAGTGGTGATAAAGATCGTCTAGCCATCAAGGAAGAAAAACGACTAAGAAATGAAGGAGAACACAAATTAACAGGATTGTCCAACAAATCAGAATCTAGTTCGAATTCGAAATTGTCAAGTACAACTTCCAGACAGAGTCCATCTGCATCTGCTGCGTTAACAACGGTTGCTCCAGTGCCAATGGAGAGTAAGATGGTTGAAGATCAAGATACGTGTCCAACTCCATTGGACAGCAAAGAGTTGTATGAAGTAAGTCAGTTATGTATAAGATTAGGTTAGGTTATCTAATTGATTTAATTTTTAATTTGTGAAAGTAGCGTTTCATTTGCTTTCTTTGTTTCAGAATGTTGTGGAATATGAAAACAATTTGGCTAAGCGCCTTGATGTAGCTCAAACTTTAACAGAGGGTCAAAATCTATGTAAACAACTCGAAAAAAACTGCAA